>CM043019.1:5447977-5681734 GCA_023690525.1 Holotrichia oblita | reverse complement strand
TTCGAAATAAACGCGGATATTTCGAAAACTAACGCGCTGAGGTGAATATTATCTGATACAAAGTTGGTTTAGAATCAATCAAGGAATTCAATTACATCCACAATATAGACAAATTAAATAAAACGATTAAACAGTGTTGCCGTTAATTTCGCAACGTCTATCTTTAATCACGCTGTTTTCTTCAACTTTGTTACTAAAAATAAAACCATCGAAACGCATTTGCGTTGCAGTCGTTGTTCCCGACGCTTCGATACTTATTCCTTTAAGTAAACACATTCGCAATGACGTTGAAAATTTTACGAGTAGGCGTTAGGAACAAAGACTCCGACTCCGAACGGGTTTAATGCGTTCCCTACCATATCCGAACGAAGTGAGATCTGTTTATCTCATTTGTTTTTCTTTTTAATCTCCAAGTTTCTTCGAAAAACAAAAAAATATTCTTATTTCCACGTTTTTATATCACATGGGGAGCGGTGGTTCATCTTCGTTCAGTATGGTCATCTCTCCTTGAATGGGCTGACGCCCTCGGTGCAGTCGAAAAATGCAAATGTATAAATAGAGTTGCGGCAAGGTCGTCGCTTTTCAATGTCAGCCTCCATAGTCTCTCTCCTCCTGTGTATTGTAGCAGTGCTTGCAAACAAGCAAGCAAGCAGCGACCTTTTAGATCGATTCGTTTTTTTTTTCCCAGAAAGACGAGGTAGAAACCGGGGCCCCCAAGTCTTCATGGGTTTTAAATTTATTTTATATATTATATATGTATGTGCATTAGATCTGAGCATACTAGATATTGCAGACACTCAAGGTCATTACTCAGACTAAAATCTGTTTAGGATGTATCATGATCTCTAATTAAAAATGCATATTTTTATCTGTATAAAATTAAACACAAAACGACAAAAGTAGTAATCTACAAAACGTACTCTCCGCGCAACAAAGTATTATTCAGTACAACCTCGAACGTATCTGTATGCGTCAGTACGTGTAATGTCAAGGAACTCGGGGGCCCCCTTTAGTCGTCATGCACTGGATCGTCTCTTTAATGGTCTGGCGTTGGCCGCGCTCAATTAAAACGTAAGAAATGGGGAAATTATTAAATTAAGATCACATTAATTAAGGCAAACTATCGCAACTCTATATGTATATATATATATATATATTGTACACTTTGCAATACGAGAGGCGGTGTAATTGCGTAAACAGCAGACGGTAATAATCTTTTTAACTGGAATAATTCGTCTGCGATAAGATTAAAACGTTTCTTCTATTTAGAAATAGGATAATTTGACGATTTTTGAATCACCCGGTATATTAGGCGTATCAAATTAGTATTTTGCTTGTATTCAATACCTTTCTTTTCCGCTAAAAGGGCGGAAAGTAGGCAAAGGCTTTCCGATACGTCGTTTGGGCAGTAGTATGATCTATTTTCAAATGCGGTTATCATGGGCCCACCTCTGGAATCGTAAGAATTCTTCCTGTAGAACATGTGAGGCACTTCGTAAATCCCTATGTATCACATATATCAAGGTGTGGCGCCCATCAAAACACGCCCCAATGTCACCCACATATAAAGAAGATAGATACAAGACAGGGCCCAATATACTGCCTTGAGGTACACCTTTCTCCGATTCAACATCACTATTAGTCTCACGAACCCTCACTAAAAACGTCTGTCATAAAGTTAATCAAGACACCAAGTTAGAACAGTATCCCTCACAGCCACCCTTTCCAGAACTCTGACCAGTTTATTGTTGATTGACAGTATCGAAGGCTTTCGAAAAATCAACAAAAATGCACAAAACGTGCAGCCCTCCCTGTTAACCATAGCACTAAATCGCTCTAAGAGGGAAATTGTACTGACTGCGGTTCGACAGCAAGATGATCTTCCAGGCCGCTAAGGTAACGACGACGCTGAGCTAACGTTGGAGGACCGACAGTAAGTATTATAGTGCGAAGCAGGCTTATGCCACGGTCCACCACGCTCCACCACGGTCAGAGATTGATTACGAGAGGCTTTGAACTTGATTAGCAGATGGACAGAGTTGGTAGGACTGAGCATCAGTGCCGATCAGACCAACATCGTCCACCGCAAGCAGGATGGCCTAAATCCTCTTACATTGAAGGGGGTTAACAAAGAGATGGTTGGAGTGGTAAAGTGCCTTGGAGTAACATTATCAAACTCACCTGATCAGACGCTTATATGGAAAGAAATGAGGGCTAAGACCAGACATTCTGAATTGGATATACAGCATAGTGGTTAAGTCAACAATGACGTATGCAGCTTTGGTGTGGTGGACAATGACGCATCAAAAAAAACACCATTCAGAAGCTGAGCGAGATGCAAAGATTTAGGAATAACTGGGGCAATGCGGTCGACGCCGACAGCAGCTACGGAGGCACTCTTATACTTGCCACTGTTGCACCTGGTTATACAGGGTGAGACAAGGATGGGGACATACAGACTGCAACACACAACAATTCCGAAAGGGCTCAAAACAATTATGTCGTAACTGTGTAACTCATTTAAAGTCACAGAATCTCAAAATTTTCCCTGGACCTATTAAACGGAAACCTTATTTCAAGTCAGCATAGAGATAATCGACAACCATATAAAGAGCAAGGGACCTAAATTCAAGTTTGTATGTCGTTGTAAGCTTCAATAATCAGTAAGTTTGGTATCGTTATAATTGCCCTCTTTAAAGAGGATCGGTGGCATTTTTCTCGGAGAATCGCCTCCTGATCGATCTACCGGCACTTTAAACGACGAGATAGTGCTGTAACAAGGCCATTCAACATATTTACACGCACACAACTTAGAAAGTAGAAAAGATGTTTTGGGCGAATTCCAGGAATCTATGGGAGATACGGTTCCAGATCTCCTTTTTCCTAACATAGCTACGACTTCATTCACTCGACGTGGACACGCTGTATAAACTAGTTAGACACTATAAGGTGGTGTGGGGTAACTGGGCCATAGCTAATTTACATCGAAATGAGGTTGGCACACTGCATTCATGCCGCCATATGTCTAGTAGAACAGGTCTAACCTCAAAATAATCCGTTATATAGTTGGGAGCTGTATAGCTAAATGTTTAACGTGTAATATTGAAAACAACCTGTTATTAAGTCCGTTTTTAATGCGTTTTAACAACAGAGTACTTTTATGATATTTACTACGTTAGAACAAAATTTACTAATAGATTTACCAGCGAATATGGTTTTAAAAACCCCCAAAAAAAGGGGTAACTAGGCCATGATCTTGGGGTAATTGGGTTTACTGGTGTTCCTGTTACCCCGGTCAACCGACAATTGCCCCATCAATAGTGTTTTACAACAAATACGTACTTAATAGGTAGTTAAAACCAAAAAATAAATTTATTAGTTTTTAAGAATTACTTACAACAGTTTTAAAACCTGATTTTTAAGACCCATCAGTTATTATTCAATACCAAAGTTGTGGAGACAATGTATGGAGGATACAAAGTACTTTTTTTGAAAAGACATGGACAAAAAATGAAGTTTATTGAAATAGAAGAACAGGCTTTCATTAAGGCATCAGATGTAGAACGCCTACTATCACAACCAACGGCCTGCAGCTCTGCTAGATTTAAAGACATGATATGCTTTTCCACAGACCTGAGTGACTTAACAAACATTCACTAAAAGAACTATCGTTGTTTGTACTCATAAATAGAAGGTACAGCAAGATACCCAGATACCCCAGCCAGGTGTTGCAATGTTTCTAAGAACATTAGCCTTGATGGGTCCACTTGCCCCAAAATCGGGGGGCAATATGAAAATAATACATAGTAATAAACAATTCCATGTAGATATAATAAAAAACAGAAGAACAGGCTTTCATTAAGGCATCAGATGTAGAACGCCTACTATCACAGACAATGGCCTGCAGCTCTGCTAGATTTAAAGACATGATATGCTTTTCCGCAGACCTGAGTGACTTAACAAACATTCACTAAAAGAACTATCGTTGTTTGTACTCATAAATAGAAGGTACAGCAAGATACCCAGATACCCCAGCCAGGTGTTGCAATGTTTCTAAGAACCTTAGCCTTGGTGGGTCCATTTGCCCCAAAATCGGGGGGCAATATGAAAATAATACATAGTAATAAACAATTCCATGTAGATATAATAAAAAACAGAAGAACAGGCTTTCATTAAGGCATCAGATGTAGAACGCCTACTATCACAAACAATGGCCTGCAGCTCTGCTAGATTTAAAGACATGATATGCTTTTCCGCAGACCTGAGTGACTTAACAAACATTCACTAAAAGAACTATCGTTGTTTGTACTCATAAATAGAAGGTACAGCAAGATACCCAGATACCCCAGCCAGGTGTTGCAATGTTTCTAAGAACCTTAGCCTTGGTGGATCCACTTGCCCCAAAATCGGGGGGCAATATGAAAATAATACATAGTAATAAACAATTCCATGTAGATATAATAAAAAACAGAAGAACAGGCTTTTATTAAGGCATCAGATGTAGAACGCCTACTATCACAAACAATGGCCAGCAGCTCTGCTAGATTTAAAGACATGATATGCTTTTCCGCAGACCTGAGTGACTTAACAAACATTCACTAAAAGAACTATCGTTGTTTGTACTCATAAATAGAATGTACAGCAAGATCCCCAGATACCCCAGCCAGACGTTGCAATGTTTCTAAGAACCTTAGCCTTGGTGGGTCCACTTGCCCCAAAATCGGGGGCAATATGAAAATAATACATAGTAATAAACAATTCCATGTAGATATAATAAAAAACAGAAGAACAGGCTTTCATTAAGGCATCAGATGTAGAACGCCTACTATCACAAACAATGGCCTGCAGCTCTGCTAGATTTAAAGACATGATATGCTTTTCCACAGACCTGACCGACTTAACAAACATTTACTAAAAGAACTATCGTTGTTTGTACTCATAAATAGAAAGTACAGCAAGATACCCAGATACCGCAGCCAGGTGTTGTAATGTTTCTAAGAACCTTAGCCTTGGTGGATCCACTTGCCCCAAAATCGGGGGGCAATATGAAAATAATACATAGTAATAAACAATTCCATGTAGATATAATAAAAAACAGAAGAACAGGCTTTCATTAAGGCATCAGATGTAGAACGCCTACTATCACAAACAACGGCCTGCAGCTCTGCTAGATTTAAAGACATGAGATGCTTTTCCACAGACCTGAGTGACTTAACAAACATTCACTAAAAGAACTATCGTTGTTTGTACTCATAAATAGAAGGTACAGCAAGATACCCAGATACCCCAGCCAGGTGTTGCAATGTTTCTAAGAAACTTAGTCTTGGTGGGTCCACTTGCCCCAAAATCGGGGGGCAATATGAAAATAATACATAGTAATAAACAATTCCATGTAGATATAATAAAAAACAGAAGAACAGGCTTTCATTAAGACATCAGATGTAGAACGCCTACTATCACAACCAACGGCCTGCAGCTCTGCTAGATTTAAAGACATGATATGCTTTTCCACAGACCTGAGTGACTTAACAAACATTCACTAAAAGAACTATCGTTGTAGATAGTTAGATAAATAGAAGATACAGCAAGATACCCAGATAACTCAGCCAGGTGTTGCAATGTTTCTAAGAAACTTAGTCTTGGTGGGTCCACTTGCCCCAAAATCGGGGGGCAATATGAAAATAATACATAGTAATAAACAATTACATGTAGATATAATAAAAAACAGAAGAACAGGCTTTCATTAAGGCATCAGATGTAGAACGCCTACTATCACAAACAATGGCCTGCAGCTCTGCTAGACTTAAAGACATGATATGCTTTTCCACAGACCTGAGTGACTTAACAAACATTCACTAAAAGAACTATCGTTGTTTGTACTCATAAATAGAAGGTACAGCAAGATACCCAGATACCCCAGCCAGGTGTTGTAATGTTTCTAAGAACCTTAGCCTTGGTGGGTCCACTTGCCCCAAAATCGGGGGCAATATGAAAATAATACATAGTAATAAACAATTCCATGTAGATATAATAAAAAACAGAAGAACAGGCTTTCATTAAGGCATCAGATGTAGAACGCCTACTATCACAAACAATGGCCTGCAGCTCTGCTAGACTTAAAGACATGATATGCTTTTCCACAGACCTGAGTGACTTAACAAACATTCACTAAAAGAACTATCGTTGTTTGTACTCATAAATAGAAGGTACAGCAAGATACCCAGATACCCCAGCCAGGTGTTGCATTGTTTCTAAGAAACTTAACCTTGGTGGGTCCATTTGCCCCAAAATCGGGGGGCAATATAATTTTATATCACTAACTACTATTCTCAACGCACTCATATAGTTAAAAATCCTTAATAATAGTGTAAAATCGTGTTCCAGTTACCCCACAGCACCTTATACAACCACGCGATGACTCATCGCACTAACTTGTTCTGGAGTCGATTTAAAAAATTGATTGAAACCAGATGAGCTACTTTCAGAAACAGGTCAAAACCAGGTGAGCTGTTGTGGACCTGTCTTTGAGTAGTACTTGAAGGTTGTCTAAATCGTTTTTCGATATCATCTAATAAAAGCGAGATACAGGTATGGACTAGTTTTGTCACCCTGTACTTTTCATTCAGACTTGCATTAAAAGGAAACATCAAGATTCTCATGGAAAAGAAAACAAAATCTAGAATTGTCTCACCTATACCAGCAAGTTGTCAGTTAAAAAAACAAAAACCTGTCTCGTAATCTGTGAGCAAGCACGTAGTAGATGATAGTAGCAACTATCCTACTTGCACTTATCTCGCTCACAATCATATGATAGATGTTTTCAATTTTTTTTTTGTTCTACCTCCTTGTTTATGTCCTATGCGTGCGTCTAAATACAAATATAGACTGGAACACAGCATAGGAATGGAATATTACGGTTTTGAAGAGGAATTACTCTTACACAACATAAAAAAGTCGTTAACAAGGTCGCCGGTTTACAGCAAAGACAACTTAATTCGTTAATTGCAGGTTTACTGTTTATTTTTTCCATACTACTACATAGTAAGTACATAAATATATTCATCCGCGTTGTTATATTTTTTTTTTTAGTTTCCCAAGAAAGGAAACGAATCGTTTTTAGAGGTCTCTCCCATGTGAAGGAAATCATTCGTCTTATTCGTAATTTATATTACTGTAATCTACGTTAATCTTAATTAAATTGTTTCGGGTTTTAATTATAAAACGGACATTAGATTTTACACATCGAGATTTGACAGTTATTTTTGACGTAAATATTATCTGTCAACGTGACAACGATATTTGACACTTCATTTGACAGATCTCCATTTGACAGATCTCCATCTGACAGATCGAAAACGATTTCACAACGCAAACCATAAATAAGAATGATGTATTAATATAATATAATCGTTAATTATTAATAAATAAGGGTTTCGTAAATAGCCCGAGGTATATTCTAGCTACGGTGTAAAAGTAATTGTTGTTTTAGGTCGTGGTAAGATTACGGACAACCAGTATTCGCCCCTAAAGACACGCAAACATACCTCGACCTGCACGATACGACACCAGCCCCTGGTCAATACTGCTGTACAATACGCCACCACCAAGAGAGCGTGTGAGAGACAGAGAGAGAGAGGGGAGGGTTGGGAAGAAAAGAAATTTCCCAAGGGCGGCATCGCTCAACCCAACATGTCACGTCACGAGTTCATGTTTCCATTATGAACAGGTGTATTATGTATATTTATCCGGTGGTGGTAGTGGCTATTACAGGGGGATTACGAGGTGTGTCTGCGTTGTGTGGTAAAAAAAAATTTTTTTTTCGAGTATTTAAATTGTCAGTAACTTCGTTACGTACGAATCCACGACTATATTGATTTGTTTTATTAGAAGTGTAATCGAAGAAATGATAACAAGTGTGATTCATTGGATGCATTTTCCTCGTTTCGCTTGATTAGTACCATCTTCAGATAACACCTTTCTTTTAACTTGCTTCTTTTTTTTCTACCTCTTCTTTTGTTTTTAGCTCCAATTCTAGTCTATAAGTGTTGGGGATTATTACTCCAGTTTCCCCATTGTTTCTTTGTTCACTTAGCTTTTAGAATCAAACATATATTTATATGACTCAGTGTGCTATAGTACAATAAGATTTATCAAATTGTGGTGATAAACAACTAGGAGGCAGCGATGAAGCTCTTGAGGAACTTAATTGTGATTGTGACAATCTTTGATGAGCTAAGTTTTGACGACAAAACCTTTCATGGACGAGATTGCAATGACAAAGCTCTTGATGAGCCACATTGTGGTTAAAAAAACTCTTGATGAGCCAGATTGTGCTTAAAAAGCTAGAAGAAAGCTAGCTTGAAGAGCTAGATTGTGGTAAAAGAAAGCTCTTGATGAGCCAGGTTGTGGTTACAAAACTCTTGATGAGCCAGGTTGTGGTAAAAAAGCTCTTGAAGAGCGAGATTGTGGTAAAGAGGGCAAAGGGTTGTGATGAGAAAACTCTTCATGGCCGAGATTGTCGTGAAAAAGTTCTTGATCAGCCAGGTTGTGATGAAAAACTCTTAATGAGCCAAGTTGTGATGACAAAACTCTTCCTGGCACAGATTGTGGTAAAAATCTCTTGATAAGCCAGGTTATTCTAACAAAACTCTTCATGAACAAGATTTCAGTGAGACAGCTCTGGATAAACCAAGTTGTGGCAAAAAAATACTGTTGATGAGCTAGGTTGTGGTGACAAATACCTTTCATGGACAAGATTGTGGTGAAAAAGTTCTTGATGAGCTAGGTTGTGGTAAAAAGACACTCTTGATGATCCAAGTTGTAGTGAAAAAGATCTTTAAGAGCTAGGTTGTGATAAAAAAAACTCTTGATGATCCAGGTTATGGCAACAAAATCCTTTCATGAACAAGATTGTGGTGAAAAAGTTCTTGATGAGCCAGATTGTTATGCAAAAACTCTCGATGAGCCAAAACCCTTCAAGGCTGAGATTTTAGAAAGGAAGTTCTTGATGAGCCAGGCTGTGGTAAAAAAATCCTTGAAAAGCTAGATTGTGGTGAAAAAATTCTTAAAGAGCCAGGTTGTGGTGAAAAATCTTCACGGCCCAGGTTGCGATGAAAAAACCCTTTATGAGCCTTCGTGAAGAAGATTGCGGTGTAAAAGCTGTGGACAAATGAAGTTCTGGTAAAAAAACTCTTGATGACCCATGTTGTGGTAAAAAAACTCTTTAAGAACCAGGTTCTGATAAAAAACTCTTGATGAGCCAGTTTGTGGTGAAAAAGTCTTGGTTATCCAGGTTATGGTGACAAAAACCTTTCATGAACAAGACTGTGGTGAAAAAGTTCTTGATGAGCCAGGTTGTGATGAAAAAACTCTCAATGAGCAAGTTGTAGTGACAAAATCCTTCAACGCTGAGATTTTAGAGAAGAAATTCTTGATGAGCCAGGCTGTGGTAAAAAACCCTTGAAAAGCCAGATTGTAGTGAAAAAATTCTTGAAGAGCCAGGTTGCGGTGAAAAATCTTGACGGTCGAGGTTGCGATGGAAAACCCCTTTATGAGCCTTCGTGAACAATATTGCGGTGCAGAAGCTGTGGACAAATGAAGTTGTGGTAAAAAAACTCTTGATGACCCATGTCAAACTTGGTGAGCCAGGTTGTGGTGAGAAAACCCATTATGGTCGAAGTTGTAATAAGAAAACTTAACGAGCCTGGTTGTGGTAAGAAAACTTTTGACGAACCAAGTTGTAGTGACAAAACCCTTCAAAACTGAGATTTTGGAGAAGTTCTTGATAAGTCAGGTTGTGATAAAAAACCCTTGATAAGCCAGATTGTGGTGAAAAAGTTCTTAAAGAGCCAGATTGCGATGAAAAAACTCTTGATGAGCCAGATTGTGCTGACAAAACTCTTCATGGTCCAGATTGTGGTAAAAAATTTCTTGATAAGCCAGGTTCTTGTGACAAAACTCTTCATGAACAAGATTGCGGTGAAAAAAACTCTGGATAAACGAAGTTGTGGTAAAAGAAGTTTCTGATGACCCAGCTTGTGGTGAAAAAGCTTTGTAAGAGCCAGGTTGTGATAAAAAAAATCTTAATGAGCGAGTTTGTGGTAAAAAAAACTCTTGGTGAGTCAGGTTGTGGTGACAAAATCCATCATGGATGAAACTGTGGTAAAAAAACTCTTAACGAGCGAGGTTGTGGTAAAAAGACTTTTGAAGAACCAAGCTGTAGTGACAAAACTCTTCAAGTCTGAGATTTTGGAGAAGAAGTTCTTGCTGAGCCAGGTTGTGATAAAAAACCCTTGATAAGCCAAATGGTGGTGAGCAAATTCTTGAAGGGCCAGGTTGTATTGAAAAATGGGGTAGATTGTGCCAGATTGTGGTGAAAAATACTCTTCATGGATAAAAAATCTCTTGATAAGCCAGGTTATTATGACAAAACTCTTCATGAGCAAGATTGCGGTGAAAAAGCTCTAGATAAACGAAGTTGTAAAAAAAACCTCTTGATGACCCATGTTGTGGTGAATATGCTCTTTAAGAACCAGGTTGTGATAAAAAACTCTTGGTGAGCCAAGTTGTGGTAAAAGACTTTTGGTGAGCCAAGTTGTGGTAAAAAACTCTTGATGAGTCAGATTGTGGTGACAAAACTCATCATAGACAAAATTGTTGTAAAAAGACGCTTAACGGTCCAGGTTGTGGTAAAAAAAACTTTTGAAGAACCAAGTTGTAGTGGCAATGTTGAGATTTTGGAGAAGAAGTTCTTGATGAGCCAGGTTGTAGTAAAAAACTCTTGATAAGCTAGATTGTGGTGAAAAATTCTTGAAGAGTCAGGTTGTGGTGAAAATTCTTGTTGAGCCAGGTTGTAGTGACAAAACCCTTTATGGACAATATTGTGACGAAAAAGCTTTTGATTTAAAAGTTGTGGTAAAAAAAACTCTTGATGAGGCGGCTTGCGGCGAAAAAGCTTTTGAAGAGCCAGGTTATGATGACGAAATTCTTCAGAGACAAGATTACGATAAAAAAGCTCTTGATGAATCAGATTGTAGTGAAAAAGCTCTCAATGAGCCATGTTAAGCCATGTAGCCATAAAATAGTTGCATTCTCGAAAGACCTCCCTGTATATTATGATTATAAATTAAAATATTAATTTAAGATAATGAGCCTTAAAGGTTATTTATAGATAAAACCACTAAAACGTGAATGCTAGACTATAATACTACAATCAAATCGACAATAGATATTTTATATTTCCCTTAAATATCACGCCCATGTTCAGCGTACAATTTGATTTATAGTTATTAGTTCTTAGATCGTTTCGAATTCCTCGCTTCAAATAATACTTATCCTGTCGTAAATGCTTTCCTAACCACGTGTAATTTTCAACATAAATAGGTGTAATAAGAAAATTATTATAAATGTTAGTTCTCCGTCTAGTACCACCTTGTTTAAGCGGGATTTAAAGATACTTTATCTCTTCTCTCAGCTATGAGTTATATAAGGACAACTTACAATTCAGACAATGTATAAGTATAGAATGTTTATTACGGGAAAGGTAATAATTCGTTGTCGTCATTTTTATACGGATCTTACCAGATCGATGAATTGATTTTAAATTGGTTTCACCATTATAAATTACCCGCTTAAAGAACAAACACTGCATTAATCAAGGCGGTCAACTCGAACAATTTCTTTAATAATTCATACAGTTATATGTCTGCTTTCGATTAATCAGCTCGGCCGGAATGGAACGGAGAAATAAGGCGACTAAAGTGTGTGATTATTCGCTTCTTGTTCGTTTATTATTACAACAAACATTGTTGCAAATTATATGGATTATGTAGGGTACGTATAAATTTGTATTAAAACCTGTAGGTAAGGCGATTGCTTTCAAAATCTTCTTTTAGACGCTCATTACACACAATCTATTGTTAACACTTTTTTTTTTAATCTATTAAGGGATTGAGATCAGTGTTTTTCCCGTTTAATAGATATAAATGTCATTATTGACAGATGTCAAGTCAAAGTCGACTAAATATCATTTTCACACGTTGTTGTCTGTCATTATTTTAACAGATTTGACAGCTACGTTAAATTCGCCCGTATTTCAATTTTAACAATTCTAGCTGTCAAAATACGTCTGTCATATTGTAAAATCATAATAGCAATTGCTTTTACGAGTGTTTTTCAGATTTGTCAATTTGTACCTGTCAAAATATATTTGACAAGTGCAAATTATAAAATAGAAGTTTGACAAGTTGTGTGTGTGTGTGCTGTCAAAATACAGCTGTCAGTTGTAAAAGAAGTTATTTTTCTTTTGTAATTCTGACTCGATCACAACTATCAAAAACTTTTTGAGAGGAATCAAATTGTCAATTGTACAATTGTAGCTGTCAAAATACAACTGTCAGTTGTAAAGTCATCAAAGGAATTGTTTTCTATGCGTATGACTGACAAGCATTTTTCATATTTGACAATTGCAACTATCAAAATACATCGTACAGGTGGAAAAAATGCAAGTTTGACAACAATTCTAGCTGTCAAAACACGTCTGTCAGTCGTAAAATCATAATAGCGATTGTTTTTACGGGTATGGCTGACAAGTATTTTTCAGATTTGTCAATTGGAGCTGTCAAAATATATTTGATAGGTGAAAATTATAAAATAAAAGTTTTACAAGTTATGTGTGTGTTGTCAAAATACAGCTGTCAGTTGTAAAAGGAGTTATTTTTCTTTTGGCAAGAATCAAATCGTCAATTGTGTGACAACTACATCAAAGTTTGACTATTACGATCATCAATCAATTTCTGACGACAGTCAAATTGAGAAAACGGATTTATTTTTTCGTTTTACAATTCTAGCTGTCAAAATACATCTGTCAGTTGTAAAGTCATGAAAGCTATTGTTTTTCATGAGTATGACTAACAAGCATTTTTAAGATTTGACATTTGCAGCTGTCAAAATACATTAGTGCCAGGGCTGACTTCTTCCGAGTCTGGGAAGTGTTTCCGAAGTAGTACCTCAAGGGTTTCTTTTCCGATGTTTGTAAAATCTTCTTCCGATGTAGTTTCTACATCTTCACGGAACTTCCTCCATGATTTCTGCTTAGCTGCTTTTAGAGCTAGATTGTATTCAGTGAGTGTCCATTTCGCCTTATTAGCATCCGTCCCGATAATTATCTGGAGGTTTTTATCCTCGCAGTATTCTGCCAACTTCACCACTTCCTCTGTTGGGGACGGGAAGGAAACTTGGTTCATCGTATGGAAGATAGGCGGAAGCAATTCTTAGCTTCTTATCTCTTCCATTGCCGTCATCCAGTCTTATAGCTGCCAGGTCTCTAGAATAGAAATTCAGCAGCGTTAGTGACTGTATACTCTTCCTGATAAATATACAGGATCGTACATTGCCAGAGTGTACGTCGTAGATTACAATACCTTTGGTTTCGCTAAGTCCTGCCAATCGTCCCATGACAATATGTCAATGCTGCCTGAGGCTACCAGCTCGCATAGAGAGGCGGATGCTGCTTTAGTACGCTGAAGGTTTATCTGGATTACCCTCAACATTTTTGGTATCCTCCTTCCTCCCTACTACTTTAAAGGCCAGCTGGGTTAGCCCTAGGTAGGGTTTGAGGCTCTTGCTGTTCAAAACCTTTAAAGATTTTTCGTCGATATTCAAGACGTACATAGGTTGTTCCCTTGGGTTCTACCTTGCTTGAAACGTCGCATCACTCATTCGTTGTTAGCCCTTCGTTCTGGGTTTCTAGTAGTTTGAAGATCTTCTCCATTGTTATTGTCCCTAGAAATTCGTTCGGGATCCAGGTGACGCCTTTTGTAATTTTGACGATGTCCCTCGCCAGATCGACTCTTAGGACAGCGTCTCCTCCCCTACCTCCCTCTACCTTAGAAATAGTTTCCATCAGCCATGACTTCGACTTCTCGTTGCAACAGGTGAAGTAGACCACACACATTACAGCCATCTGTATTTTCTTGGACTGCTCCTCCGATAGTTTCTCCTTATAATATTGACGTTTTATTTTATGCGTGTGTGAAAACGGCTTATTTTTCCCGTATTTTTGAAGGTTAGATAACGCTTTCATTATTGACATGAGCTGTCAAAATGACTCGACAAACTGTTTAACCCGTAACTATAGAAACGAAAACGTTCGATTGAAATAATCATGCATTAAATGTACATCAGTTTATTGGCCATTTCGAGCGTCTAATTCAGCAATGTTTGAATGTATGTTTAACATGTTATATATCAAACTCGGTCGTGTATTTTATCTTTAAGTTTCGGAGATTATTGCGATGCAAATATTATCTGTCAATGTGACAGCGATGATTGACAATCCATATACTATGACAGATCGAGAACCGTGTTGCAATTTTTAATTATAGGTAATTATGTCTTAAACAAAATCTAACATTTCTCTACACATATCTATAATAGTCCTAAATATTTCCACATTTACACATCCTGTGCGTACAGGGTGGGCAAATAAGCGAGGTAAGCGGCTGTATCTCAGAAACTAATGATCGTAGAGAGTTACGGTAAAAAATTTTATAGGTAAAGTGGGCAAGGGAAAATGCTGGAAATTATTTTCAAGTTTCCAAGATGGCCGCCAGTGGGCGTTTCCACCATCTTGAATTACATAAAGTTACGTTTCTCGCGATTTTCTCCAATCAATATATCAAAAAAGTATTTGCGTTTTAATGCTAACTTAAAGCCAAAAATTTTTTGTAAAAACAATTTTCTCTATCTTTCGGAATAAAGTAGTGGGGGTATTTGAATGTTGTTTTAAATAAATGCCTGTGACTTCGAAACGGCTTAATGGATTTGGATAAATTTGGTATCATTGAAAAGAGCATTTCTTGGGCTTTTAGGTTTCTCGTAATCATGACAGTTGTAACCTACACGGCCGCCGATAGAGGGCGTTATTCGATATTATAACCAAAATATTGGATTTTCTCAAAAAATTTAAATGCGATGATATGACTTTTTTTAGACTAGAAAATAGACAAATGAACAACCAATAAGCCTGCGCAAGCCGCATCTTAATATCTTTTTCCTAACTCAAATTATTTAAAAAAATACTATACACTACAATATTTTGGTTATAATATCGAATAACGCCCTCTATCGGCGGCCGTGTAGGTCACAACTGTCATGATTACGAGAAACCTAAAAGCCCAAGAAATGCGCTTTTCAATGATACCAAATTTATCCAAATCCATTAAGCCGTTTCGAAGTCGCAGGCATTTATTTAAAACAACGTTCAAATACCCCCCACCACTTTATTTTGAAAGATAGAGAAAAATTGTTTTTACAAAAAATGTTTGGCTTTAAGTTGGCATTAAAACGCAAATACTTTTTTGTTATATTCATTGGAGAAAATCGCGAGAAACGTAACTTTATGGTATTCAAGATGGTGGAAACGGCTACTGGCGGCCATCTTGGAAACTTGAAAATAATTTCCAGCATTTTCTCTTGCCCTCTTTACCTATAAAATTTTTTACCGCAACTCTCTACGATCATTAGTTTCTGAGATACAGCCGCTTACCTCGCTTATTTGGTCACCCTGTACATATAGCTGTAGACCGGCGGTTGTGCTCGATGTAACACGTTTCCTCTAAAAAAAATCATGGAAGTAAGTACATATGTATAACTTGCCAATAACGCATATATAGTAACATTACTATTATTCACGCTATTAGTAATTTGAAGGCTGGCGCCTTAGTGAATCACATGTTCGCCGTAATGAATAAGCGTCGTACATGTATTCACACATGTACATGCATACGATGACTGTTGATTCATTGAAAAATACGCCACCATGTCGCTTATTCCATCCGTCTCTCTCTTTTCCGTCATTATCTTTTCCACGAATACTACAGAGTGTATTATGGAGCCAACTTGTGTTGACCTGTACCTCAGCGGCTCAGCGCAAAATGCATGCAGTTCATGGTGTGTGTGTGTGTGCGCTCATGCACCCACGTGATTATAGCGTGTGTGTGTGTGTGTGTGGATCGAACCTCTTTCTAACATATACATAGCTTGGATAAACGACAAATCAATACTTGGTGTAGACTTATGTATTATTAATCTGGAAAAATTTCCTGGTCATATGCGATCAGCTTTATCGATTTACCTTATATGAATATAAATTAATCCTTAAATAAATCCTTGTTTAATACCTGGAAATGTAATTTACCTAGTTGGAATACCCATTTTTTTTTATAGTTTCTATTATGAATATTATACAGACAGGATGTCGCTATCTTTTCGACGGTATTGTATATTTATGTATTTAACATATACAGGGTGAGTCACGACTATTCGCTCGGTCTCTTGTGTCTAAACGCTAAAAGATATGAGTTTCAAATTTTAGTCAAATATGTAGGACGATAAAGAGCAAATATACAGGGTGATTCAAAAAAGTGCGGCACATCAAAGTTGGGTTATTTTTAATGGAACACAAAATAAAACAAACAAACAATACTTCACCTACCATTTCCGAAGGAATGAAGCTAAAATAAAAAATGTTATTTCAAAGCCTGTGGTCTCCCATGATACAAATAAAAATTTGCCTATTAGCCCCTGAAACACGTGTCCTGAATGAATTAATTAAGCGTTTTGGGTGTTGGCGTTATCGATTTTTATCTGAAGATTCTTCTTTTGCCTTAAAATTTATATTTATTTACTTCAAACGAACATTTAGTAGAATAGACATTTTTTGGAGAAGAACTTATTAAATTCATTTTAATCGAATATGTGAAATTTGAATGTGGTTGACAATTTTATCTTATTTACTTATTTTTTTGTCTAACATATTTGTAATTTTATTAATTTGTTTTAAGTTTTCGTCATTTTGATTTTCAAATATACAAATATTCATTTTATTCAAACAAATAATATTCAAGTATTCGACAAATAGTCAATTACTTGAACGATTCATTTGAACTTTATCTTACTCTTTAATAATGTATTAATCGGATATTCATATTGCTCCATCATAATTTCCAGCTTTATTTATCATTATAATATAACTTACAAGGAATATAATTATCCGCACACAAATAATTAGAAAGCATGGCCTATTTAGATGAGAAAAAGCATCAACTTTAGAACGTTTTTGAAGAATTTCGTGAATAACATTTTAATCGTTAAATTTAGATATAGACATCTTAATAGTTTTTGATAGGGAGTTTAATGTGCTTTCACATACGATGGATAAATACAGGGTGTTCCATTTAACTTAAAAGAGTTATTGATGGTTGAAAAAATATATGGTATAAATTGTTTTGCAGCCAATATCAAAACACTCTACCGGTTTATTGAAAGCTCGCTTTTTCAAAATAATCTCTAACAAATTTAAATTGTCCAAGTCATATAGTTTTCCTGTTTTTAATTTTTTCGTGAAAGTCGACATTTTTATAAAAATCCAATTTTCTCGAGGGAGCGTTTTTATATTCGCGGAATGGGGGATAAGGGGTGGCAATAAAAAAACCAAATTATTTTTCTTTTTCAATATATTCACCTGCAAGACGGATACATTTTTCACATCTTTCAATTAATTTATTTATACCCTCATAGAAAAATGATTTCTCTTTATCTGCAAAATACGCCGAAACTGCCTCCTTGACTTCATCATCGGCAGCTCTTTTTTCATTTTCGGAAACAGGTAATAATCACTAGGGGCCAGGTCTGGGCTGTAGGGTGGGTGATTCACAATTTCGAAGCCCACCTTATGCAGGGCAGCTAACGCAACGCGGCTCTTGTGGACGAGCGCGTTGTCGCGCAAAAGCAGCACACCTTTCGTCAATTTTCCCCGTCTTTTCTCTTTAATGGCTTCTTTTAGTCGCTCTAATATTGAAGCGTAATATTCTCCGGTTATAGAAACACCTTTATCTTTATAATTAATCAACAATATTCCTTCCCAGTCCCAAAATAAGGTAGCCAGGAGTTTCCTAGCTGATTGTGACACTTTAAATTCCTTGGGAGGTGCTGTGCCCTTTTTATGCCACTGCATGGAGTCTTGTTTGGACTCAGGTTCATAATGATGAACCCAAGTTTCGTCTCCAGTAACAATTCGACTCAATACACCATCCTTGTCTTCATTACAGAGGTCCAAAAATGCACGCGAATACTCGACGCGCTGTTGTTTTTGCGGCGGTGCGGGCGTGAGCATTTTCGGCACCCATCTTGCGCTGACCTTAAACATGCCGAGATGATCGTGTATGATTTTAAAAATTGTTGTATCGGATACTCCAACCATTTCTGCGAGTTGTTTCTTCTTTAGTCGAGCATCTTCGAGTACAATTTTTTCAACTTTTTGGATAAGTGCTGGCGTGGTCACCTTAATGCCCGGCCTCGGATCGTCTTCAAGGGATTCCCTTCCTTGTTTAAATAAACTATGCCACTTGTACACCATGGTTTTTCCTGGACAAGAGTCGCCGTAATCCAATGACATCTCATTCATTATGGTCGCGATTGATTTTCCTTGCCTGGTAAGGAACTTTATAACGGCACGATATTCGATTTTTTCCATATTTCACTTTTCACTCCTGATTATGTTACTTGGTTGACGATAGCTCAAAGACTAACTGTGTAATACTGCGTTGGTTGTCTGCCTCTTCTTGAAAGGTCCTCTTCTTCCAGTTCCACTTCCTTCATGGATGTCTTTCTGGTGGTTCTCGGGTTTCTGGGTTGTTGTGGCTTCTCGGAGTCTTCTGGATGGATCTCCCTCGCTGTTGGTATCTGAAACTAACGAAACAGAGGTATTATTTTATGAATAAATTATCACCGCGTCACATTTGTCGGAGTATCTCCGTTGTGGTGCGGTGCTTGGTGGGCCCCACTGATTTTTGCGCGATAGCGCTACTCATCGCTGGGTTGCTGCTCGAGAGTGCCTTGTCGAAAAATCCTCGGTTGAGTTTCTTCAAGAACTCGTTCAGGTCCTGGACGTCTGCCGCTGTAAGTTCTCGGAGGACTGCCAGCGAGGTGCGTCTAGGAAGTCGAAATACAAGTCGCAGAACGCGATTTTGCACTCGGACTAGTGGAAGGATGTGAGATGGAGCCGCCGTGGCCCAAGCTGGGCTGGCGTAGGTTAGAATCGGGCGGATGTGGGTCTTGTACAGCATCGCGCCCGTTTTGGGATTGAGTTTGGGGTTACCGAGGATAGGATATAGCTGGTGCAGTCGATCGATGGCCCTGTTCCTAGCTCGGCGAAAGTTAGCTTCCGGTCGAGGATCATTCCCAGGTATTCGATCTTCTCGCTCCAGTCGATCTCCGTCCGAAGAACGGTGATCTTTCGGGGCGAGGGTTGTCGTCTCCGGCTGAACGCAATAGCTTGCGTTTTCCTCGGATTGATGGTCAAACCGAATTCGCTAAAGAATCCCTCGATTCGATCCAGCTGCGCTTGGGCGAGCACAGCTGCGATCTCGGGATTTTTCGAGGTAGCCACTATAGCGGTGTCATCCGCATAGATGGCGTTAAACACTCGTCGGTCGGTCGGTTTGGGAATGTCCGCAACGTAGATGCTGAACAGTGCCGAGTCTTGTGGAACTCCAGACAGCATTTGCCTCTCTGATGATTCCGTTCCGTTAACAACGGTGTGGAATCTTCGGTCCTTGAGGTACGATCTGATGGTCTTCAGGATTCGCGGCTGAAAGCCGGCTACCTTCATCTTTGTCAGCAAGCCTTCATGGCGGATACCATAATGGTCGTCTGTTTCCTGTTGAATGCGGTCGTGACGTGATCCGTGATCCTGAATAGCTGCATCGTGGTCGAATGTCGGGGTCTAAATCCGAACTGATCGTTATCCATGAGATGGCCATCTTCCAAATGGTCGCTGATTCGGCGCAACAATAAGGTTTCTAGGACTTTGCTTATTGTGCCCAGCAACGATATCGGCCGATAGCTCTCAGGGGAGTGCGGTTCCTTCTTAGGTTTCAGTACTGGAATAATCCTTGCGGATTTCCACCTGGTCGGATAGCATGTCAACCGGAGTGTCAACTGTCTAATAACAATGAAACTTCGTTTTTATACTAATTATGAGTCGCTGCACAGGCCACGCCCCTCGTATCAACAAAGCTATTCTAATTTATGACGCAGAATCCAAAAATTGTATACCATATAGGGTGTTCCATTAAAAATAACCTAACTTTGATGTGCTGTACTTTTTTGAATCACCCTGTATACTTGCAAATAATTTTAAAATGTGCTCCTACATATTTGACTAAAATTTTAAACTCAACTCTTTTAGCGTTTAGACACAAGAGACCGAGGGAATAGTCGTGACTCACCCTGTATATTCAAGTTTATTACAATTTATTCTCAATTAATTTTCGTGGAACTTGCGGGTTATCATCGTTAAATATGGATATTATACATATCTTTGTTAGTTCGTTCAATACTATTTATAGGACAGCAGTGTCGGTTAATTATAGCCTACAACATATGCAATCTTCATTCATCAAGGAACATTTCTTTAATTACTGTATTGTGTAAATAGAAATTATTAAGTTTTTCGAAGCTTTAGGTTCATAATAAAAATCGATATGAATTCTTCGAATTTATTTCTGTATAGGAGATTTATGTATACAAGTATAATCGTGCAGGCCAAGCGTTTCAATACAATCAGGTCACAGTGTTTTTATTTTAAAATTAACCATACTCTCTCGGATAATTCCATTCACTTCTATCGTTTGCGAGCACTTCTATTTTGTATACAATGTAAAATTTACTAATATGTATTCCACTTTGCAACTTCACTCATAAAAATATCTAATTCTTTTTTATGTTAAGATTCTATCTACATAAAGTAGGTTTACATTATAAGATTTTCCTTATGATCTCTCATAAGCAAAAATCATGTGAATCGCGTAAGAAATACTTAAGAAATGACAAATTACACGATATCTAAAATATTGTGTTTACATCCTTATGAGTCGTTATGAGTTTTGTAAAGATTATTCTGTTAAGTGAGGTTAAAATTGTTGACAGTATTCTAACCTAGAAGCTGATGTGAGAATTGAATTTTGTAGAACAGGTCGTTGTATGTATGTACTGGTGACGCAAACAATTTGTTTCAAATGGATGGAAATGGTCTACGTAGAATTGCTAAATCATTACAGAAACATGAAATTTGTTTTTACGAATTATTACTAAATAATATAGTACTGATGTTTCTCTTGTACAAAAAACAAAACTTATCGTCCAAAAAAATAAACAGGAAGAGACTTTGGACTCGTAAATGGTTGGAGAGGCGAAACTGTGGGCGTGGTATATCTTAATTTAGTTTTCAATGAACTCACAGTAGAAGATAAAAGAAGTTTCAAAAACTTTACGAGAATGTCGACAAGTACATTTGAGGATTTGTTGGCTAAGGTGGGCCCAAAAATATGTAGACGGAATACAAGCTTCAGGGAAAGCATTTCAGCAAACACTCGATTATTGTTAACACTAAGATATCTTGCTACAGGAGAAACTCTTCAAAGTCTGCAATATAGTTTCAGAATTTCAGTACCATCTATATCACACATTATACCAGAAACAATAAAAGCTATTTACGAGACTTTACAAGTTGAATATCTTTCTACACCTAAAGAAGAACATCAATGGAAAAAAATTGCATCAAATTTTTATAAGCAGTGGAATTTCCCAAATTGCTTAGGTGCTCTCGACGGAAAACACATTGCATTTCGTGCCAAGAAAAAAGATGAATCATTTTACTACAACTATAAAGGTTTTAATAGTATAGTTTTAATGGCTCTGGTAGATGCTGATTATAATTTCCTTTATATTGATGTGGGATGTAATGGCCGAATAAGTGATGGGGGAGTATATAACAACAGCACTTTATGTTCTGCAATCGAAAACAATACTTTAAACTTTCCACCTGATGATTATTTACCTGGCAGTCAAATTAAAACACCCTATGTTATTGTGGCCGATGATGCTTTCAGACTTACTAAAAGACTAATGAAACCGTGGGGTCAGAAATCAACAAAAGAAGAAAAAATCTTCAACTATAGGTTGAGTCGAGCGCGAAGAATAGTGGAGAACGCTTTTGGAATTTTAGCTAACAGGTTTCAAGTGTTACAAAAGGATATAAATTAGGAGTCAGTAAAGTTCAAGATGTCGCACTAGCTTGTTGTATTTTGCACAATTACATCAAACATAAAGATGGAAAAACTTATCTCAAAGGAATTGAGTTCGAAGATACAGAGTTCTTGATAGATCTCTTTCTGTTTGAGATATACATCTAGTAAAGTTGGATCTTTATTATTTTTATATATGTCATAGAGATCACGAAGTTGGTTGGCCTTTATAGCCAAATTACGCGTGTACCATTCAGTACCAGATTTCCTATTGACAGTGTGCTTTACCATGGGAAACGACAAATCGAAATAATATAAGAATATCCTGTAGAACTCATCAAATACATCACCCGTGGCCGTGAATACACTTTGCCAATTCTTAGAAGCAAGCGCTGTCCGGAAATGTGCAATTGCTTCCCGTGAAAACGTTCGCCTATATTCAAATATCGGAAGTGATTTGTACATACCTGCTATTTCCAGGACCTGCCAGCCATGGTCAGAGAAATCCGAACTTCTTACTGAGCAAACATACTTATTATCTGAGGCATCTGCGAAAATATTGTCAATTATTGTAGATGACGTGGACGTAATTCTTGTAGGGTCTGTTACATATGGTATGAGATTGAAGCATTTGAAAATGGTCAAAACACTCGCTGAACCTGCCTCGTCCAAAAAATTTACATTAAAATCTCCACATACTATTACAGTTTGACCCAAATCACTCACTTTGTCGAGTAGATCAAATAATTTATCCCTAAATGTACCCGCAGGTTCCCAATCGGCGACCTGTACAAGCAAACCACAATACACGACTCAGCACCTATGGACACTGTGGCACAAGTATATTCAAACTCTTGTTCCAATGGCTCAACAGAACAATGCAAAGCAGAGGCACCGACACAATTTTGCACAAATATGGCCACTCCGCCCGCTAAGTAAAACGTAAAGTAGAACGAGTATAAAAGTTAACAAGTCTATAATTTTCAATTACTATGTTGTGTATTTCATGGTTTGTCAGCCAGTGTTCTGACAAACATACAATACTAGGAAATTCAGATTTAGTCAATAAAGCCTCAAGATGTGCAACCTTGTTTCTTAAACTACATATGTTTAAGTGCATTAATTTGTACCTGACCATGGGACTCCCCAATCCACTACTGCATCAATAAAATTCAAATCATCTTGAGCTGGTAGTTCTGGTTTTGAGCTCAGAGTCACCGTCTTAATTGTAATAAGATTGTTAAAATTTACGCCATACGAAGTACCAGCTTTTAGAACATATAACACATAATTTTTTTTTATTTGACAGAGTTAAATGCATTTGTCGATTTTTGTTAATCAATTGATTAATGTCAAAATATGTAAAATTATTAAGTGTACTAACAAAGCTATATAGATGACAATTAAATTCATAAACAAGTGTATTATATTGAATTCTGCTTGCCCAGTAAGGAACCGATAAAACTATGACATTAGTGTGAGTCAAGCAGTTAAACAGGTTTATTATTTCATTCTTCAAAGTTACACCACGCAATATATTGTTCGTACCGGCACATATAAATACAAAATCCGCTTTAGTAAACGTATGCGTCAAGTTACTTACATCGTCCACCACATTCTCAAACAAAGCGTTAGGCTTGAAAATAGTTTGTATACAATAGCCCGATCCAAGGACCTTCCTGGTTATGTTAGCGATTCCACGGAACTGACTATCACCCAGAAGAAGTACCCTGGGTAGATTCCGAACGGAAGACCCGGGACTACTGACAGCGACCGGGATATGCAAGTTCTTCATTTGAGAGCCATTATCAACCCTCACTTGATGAATAGTATTAGATATGACATTACCCTTGATCTCCATTTCCAAATCCGATTGAGTGGACTCCTCACAGCTAATGACCAAGTCAGTCTGTGTGTTGGCGTTTACTACAATTTGTTTATTAGATAAACTGATGGTGAGTTTCTCAATTGTTGCATGTAAGTTATCTATAATAAGTTGTTTCCCAGCTAACTTGTCCTCCAACGACTCTAACTCGTTTGCGAGATTCATTTTTTGCTCTCTAAGTTCCATTAGCTCAAATTCAGTCTGTGCGAGTTTATTGCGTAAGTGATGGCTCGTCACGTCTAGTTCGGTATTTCTTAGGTCTTCTGAATCAGATACCATTGCAATGTAGCTATTATTTAATGTATTCCGCGAGGACACTTCATTAGGCACTAGGCTATTTGTAGATTGACTGTGACTTAATCCAGTTTTCGTAAGTTGATTCGTAGCTGACAATTTGTTGGTCGCTTCATTTGTAGAATTCTTGCTACCACCTCTATTTCTCGTTGCTGGAGCCATAACTCAGGAAATATTGGTAATGAATATTACGATACAGGAGCAAATCAATACTCGTAGTCGTGTTGTATCAATTTGGATGTCGGTGTATATATGCAAAGATTCTAAAAAAGTTGAAGTGGAATTTGGTGAAGAATGAAAAACGCACTCCGGAAAAGTTAAAAGGAAAAAAACAGATCACAGCGCACCGTAGTTTCTTCCTTCAGCACTTTCTAACAGATTACAAGTAAAATACAGCAGTTCATACACAAGATAGTTATAGTAACGAAAAGTCCATTTGAAGCACTATATATCAATACTAATCACTACTGCAAAAGAGCACAAGTGCACCCAAAATGATTGAATATTTGGAGAGCACTATTATGTCGTGGCAAATTTATGGCTTGCACGTCACGGCTTCATCCTGGCTATCATCCTGTGTAACATTATTTGCTGTAAAATTTTCTTGCAGAACACTTAAAGTTTGTACTGTTTTCTCAATTGCACTATCAATCACTGTAGAACTGGAGGGTGCATTCAGTTTTCCTTTTTTCAGTCCTGCAGTACTTGTGGATGGTGTGGCATTAACGTTTTCAATATATATTTCGCTGTCAGTGTCTCTTACTTCACTCATATCCGAGAAATCATTTTGACTTTGAGTGTCATTGTTTGAAAGCTGTAACATATGTGTTCATTAAGCTGCTGTACAAAATTGTATACCATACCTTACCTCACTATCCAATGTGCTTCGGCCTTTTCATCCCTTTATATGGTTGGATAAGAAAGAAAGTGGTTCATACCACCATGCATGTTTCGTATTCCTCGTCTACTTCATCTGCACTATCGCCGCTTTTACCGGGCTTTTTTTTTAGTTTGCCATATTCATGTGTAAACTGCGAACCCAGATTTATTAGTTTCTTCTTGACATCTTCCGTTGTTATTGTAGGCATTATTTCTTATTTATTATTTCTATTTTCTAAAGTTGGTAATAATGTAAAATTATTACAAAAAAATATAACATAATATTTCATAATCGAATGTAGGCTTTCACGGCCACTGTTCCATAAAGATGTATCTTTCGGGTATTGCCGTGGTTGTTGTAACAAACTTGACGTTTCGCTGATCATACTGTCAGCTTCTTCAGAAGTTCTCTAAAGACTGATGTTGACGTCTTCTGCTCCTCGTTATATACCCAGTCCCTGTTCCGCTCCAGTGATGCGTATCCGTTCCAGTCCGCTGAACCGTATCCGTTATCGTTCTCTGATCCGTGTCCGATGCTTCTCCTCGATTCGTGTTACATGATCTCGGATGCGTCCTCGTTGGTCCTTGCTGCTTCAGGTTCTCCAGCGCTAACTTCCATACCTTACTCAATCTGTATCCGTCTTCTCGGTTGAAGTTGTTCGGATTCTTCATTATTTCCAGGGATTCTCTCACCATCCGTGGGTAGTAGTGGTTGCTTTTGGCTAGTATCTTCACGTCATTGTAATCGATTGCAGATTTGCCAGTATTTCCCTGTTCGACATCTCTGCGATGCTCTTTCAGTCTGCACTGTATACTGCGCCCGGTTTGTCCAATAACCGATTTCCCGCACTGGCATTGAAGTTCGTAGATGCCTTTAGCTTGTAGTCTCGGTATGGAGTCTTTGTTGGATGGAAGCAGTTCTTTTATTTTCTTGACTGTGCTGAACCTGACGTTGATGTTCTTCTTCAGCCTGTCCGTGACTCCAGCAATATACGGTAGGTGTGCGTATCCTGCTGGCTTTAGTTCTGAGTCATCATTCTGTTTCTTTTTGGCTCCGGCTAATCTCCGAATCTCCTGCGGTTTGTAGCCGTTCTTCTGGAGTGCATCTTTCACATGTTGAATTTCCTCGATTTTGTTGGTAGCATCACTAATCATTCCCGCTCTATGTAGTAGTGTAGTGACCAGGGATCTTTTCTGTTGTGGATGATGAGGTGAGGTTGCGTGTAGATATCGGTCCGTATGCGTCTTCTTGCGGTATACTCCATCTCCAAATTTTCCACTGTTGTTGCGTTTGACCAATCCATCCTAACTCCATCGTAATGTTGATGTTGGCATGTTGTCTGTTGATGTGTTCCTTGAATGCGTGTAGATTGTCCATACCGTGAGGCCATATCACGAATGTGTCGTCCACGTAGCGGTACCAGCGTTTCGGTTTCTTGTCACTAGAGCTGATGGCTTGTTCCTCAAAGGTTTCAATAAAAATATTAGCGATGACTGGTGAGAGTGGTGATCCCATGGCTGCGCCGTCTTTCTACTTGTATTTTGACATTTGCAGCTATCGAAATATGACAAATGTAACTGTCAAAATAGCTGTCAATTTCAAGAAATTTTGTTTCAAATTTGATTAGTTGAAGTGTTACCGCAAAATTCGTGTGACAGCTGTCAAACAATAAAATATTTCAACAAAAATTAAAATGCCATTAATAGAAACTATACCCAAAAACATTTGACAATTTTTTTTAAACAATTTGCACCGTCGGACCCATCAAAATACTTGTATTTTGACATTTGCAACTATCGAAATGTTTCCATAAAAATATTAGCGATGACTGGTGAGAGTGGTGATTCCATGGCTGCGCCGTCTTTCTGCTCGTAGAAATCTCCATTCCATAGAAAATAGGTGGTGTTTAAACATAGTCTTGCGAGATCAATTATATCCTCTCGTAGTCCTTGTGGTATAAACCGTTGTCTGATGAGTTCTAGGGTTTCTTCCACTGGCACGTTGGTAAAGAGCGATTCCACGTCGAAACTCACTAATATGTCTTCACTGGTTACTTCATGTTCATGTAGAATCTCCACAAAATGTTCAGAGTTCTTTATAAAACTGCTTGTCGATCCCACGTACTGTTGTAGTTGTTTGACAACATATCTGGCTAGTCCACAAGTGCTCACAATCGGTCGTAGAGGGTTTCCAGTTTTGTGTATCTTGGGTAGTCCGTATAGTCTTGGAGGCAGTAGACGTCGTTGTTCTTCCTTCGGTATGGTTGACTCTTTGATAGTTTTCCTGGTCTGACGTTCTATTTTAGCTGAAGGGTCTCTGCTTAGCTTCTTGTAATGTTCAGGATCCAATAAGGTATTGATTTTCTCATTGTAGTCTGTCCTGGTCATTACTACTGTTGCGTTTCCCTTATCGGCACGTAGAATAATGATGTCTTTATTGTTGCGGAGTTCTTTCAGTGCGTCCTCTTCTGTCTTGGAGATGTTTCTGGTTGGTGGTTTGGCTTTGCAGAATATTTTGCACGTCTCGTGTCTTATTTGTTTCGCTTCTTCTGCTGGTAAGGTCCTTATTGCACATTCCACTTGGGTGATTATTTCATCCTTCGGTATCCTGTTGTTTGATCTCATTAAAATAACTTTGCTTTGAAATTTAAATCTGAACGTATATTGTATTTTATTTTTTTTCTACGATAAATACGCATAAGGTCGTCAAAAAATTTGACCAATTATTTTGACGTTGAAACATGAAACAATCTTTAAGTTTTGAAGATTATTGTGATGCAATCATCAATGTATATTATCTGTCAATGTGACAGCGATGATTGACAGTTCATTTGACACAGCATATACTTTTGTATCTAACTTCCCATCTTACATTTATAACTGACAACTATGATAATGGCGGCAAATTTAAATTTATTTATTAATTATTGTTAATACATAATTATTTAGTGTTGGTGATGGTGTGAAATTAGAATAAACTTTAATAAATAAATATCTGTATTAATTATTTTCAAATTTGTTTCTTATTATAACAGAGTTAACACATTAACATTTATAGTTATCCATGGTCGGTAGAAAAACCACCAACCAGTTAAGTTTTGCGATTTAGTAGAGAGGCCAGACATGTTTTTATGATCAAGTTTATGGTTTTTGTCCTGTGCGTCTGTAGATGTGCGTGTTCTACAGACTAGAGGTATGTACCTGTGTGTGCGTGTCACAGAATGCATTTTAAGGCCAGGTAGTTGGGCCACCTGCCCCCTTTTACAGCCGATCCTCAGTGGAAAATAAACAGCCATTATTCAAACTGTAAAATATATAACATACATTAAGCAACTGTTAATGCGTCATTGAGACAATCTTAAGTTTACACCAATTAGACAATTTTTTCGAAGAATGATAATTGAGAAATACATTGCGCCAATTCCGATAAATCTAAGACGTGTTAGGAACGCTTTGCACTTTATAAAACTGTGTCAGACGCTCGCTTCTGTAGGCGTCTTGACGTCAAAGACGCCTACCCTCTCCTATGTACACGGCTAAGAACTCTAACCTATTACCGATTAATCCTGTATTAGCATCGCCATTTTTATATTATTATTAATAGGTAGGGTTTTATTAACCCTTTTAGCTTTTAAAACGAAAGGGGTTACTAAACCAGTTCGATAGGAATTAGAATTACATTTTCGGTTTCTATTCTAATTTTTATCTCTATTATAACAAAACCTTCTTTTAAAAAGGGAAAAAAAAAACTTGTTAAAAACCGCTTCGTAAAACTGGCTTAAATGAGGTCGTGACTAGAAATAACCAAGCAAGTTTCATACTCTAAACGCACGACAATTCAAGCAGTACCGATAAAAATAAATTATTTAAATTACTTTTTGAAACAGAACAAATTTGACATTTTTTTAACTTATGACGTCATTTTTTGACGATTTTAGCTAGTGTAACTGTCAAAATATTGCTGACAGCTGTCAATTTCAAGATATTTTGTTTCAAATTTAATTAATCGTAGTGTTACTGCAAAATTCGTGTGACTTGCTTTTGACAAGTTAACCGTTGAAATCATTCAAAAATTTCTGACAGCTGTCAAACAATAAAATATTTCAACAAAAATTAAAATGCCGTTAAAAGAAGCTATTACAATTTGCTATTACAATTTGCACCGTCGGACGCATCAAAATACTTGTATTTTGACATTTGCAACTATCGAAATATGACAAATGTAACTGTCAAAATAGCTGTCAATTTCAAGAAATTTTGTTTCAAATTTGATTAGTCGAAGTGTTACCGCAAAATTCGTGTGACAGCTGTCAAACAATAAAATATTTCGACAAAAATTAAAATGCCATTAATAGAAGCTACACCCAAAAACATTTGACAAGCAATTTTTTTAAACAATTTGCACCGTCGGACCCATCAAAATACTTGTATTTTGACATTTGCAACTATCGAAATGTTTTTGGCAGTTGAACTGTCAAAAATATGACAAATGTAACTGTCAAAATTTCGAGAAATTTTGTTGCAAATTTTCTTAGTCGAAGTGTTACCGCAAAATTCGCGTGACAGCTGTCAAACAATAAAATATTTCAACAAAAATTAAAATGCCATTAATAGAAGTTATACCCAAAAACATTTGACAAGCAATTTTTTTTAAACAATTTGCACCGTCGGACCCATCAAAATACTTGTATTTTGACATTTGCAACTATCGAAATATTTTTGACGGTTGAACTGTCAAAAATATGACAAGTGTAACTGTCAAAATATTTCTGACAGCTATCAATTTCGAGAAATTTTGTTTCAAATTCGATTAGTCGAAGTGTTACGGCAAAATTCGCGTGACAGCTGTCAAACAATAAAATATTTCAACACAAATTAGAATGCCATTAATAGAAGCTAAGCCCAGCTATTTTTACGATAGTTATATATATTTTTCTCAATCAGTGAGTTTTCACGATTTAAAGTAGTGTCACCCTCAGCACAAATTCTAACTGTCAAAAACCGAGGATAGATATTTGTCACAGTTATAATTACATAGATATCATTATTTTTTCCTTGAAATCCTTCCTGTGAATTCTAGCCATTTTTTACGATTTCGATAAGTATAGCTGTCAAAATACTTCTGACTTTCAAGAAAAATATTCGACAACTAAACATGACAAGTGTAACTGTCAAAATTTGAAGAAATTTTGTTTCAAATTTGATTAATCCAAGTGTTACTGCAAAATTCGTGTGACAGCTGTAAACTTGATTTAGACAAGTTAACCGTCGGAACGATTAAAAAATGTCTGAGAGCTGTCAAACAATAAATTATTTCAACAAAAATTAAAATGCTATTAATAAGTATAGCTGTCAAAATACTTTTAACTTCCAAGAAAAATATATGACAAGCACTTTTTTCACAATTTGCAACGTCGGACCTATCAAAATACTTCTATTGTGACATTATCAACTATCGAAATATGTTTTACAGTTGAACTGTCAAAAATATGACAAGTGCAACTGTCAAAATATTCAATTTCAAGAAATTTTGTTTCTAATTTGGTTAATCCAAGTGTTACTGCAAAATTCGTGTGACAACCGTAAACTTGCTTTTGACAAGTTAACCGTCGGAACCATTAAAAAATCCCTGACAGCTGTCAAATAATAAAATACCTCAACAAAAATTAAAATGCCATTAGTAGAAGCTAAGCCCAACTATTTTTACGATATTTTTTTCAGTCGATTATGTTTCACAGTTTAAAGAAACGTCACCCTCAGCACAAATTCTAACTGTCAAATTCCGAGGATAGATTATTTTCTTGAAAGCCGTGAATTGCAGCAATTTTTTATGATTTCGATGACGTATAGCTGTCAAAATATTCGACAAGTAAATATGACAAGTGTAACTGTCAAAATTTTTCTGACAGCTGCCAATTTGAAGAAATTTTGTTTCAAATTTGATTAATCCAAGCGTTACTGCAAAATTCGTGTGACAGCTGTAAACTTGATTTAGACAAGTTAACCGTCGGAAGTAAGTATAGCTGTCAAAATACTACTGACTTCCACGAAAAATATTTGACAAGCATTTTTTTTCACAATTTACACCGTCGGATCCGTAACTGTCAAAATATTTGCGACAACGGTTACTTTTTTTCCAAATTTGACGAGAGTAGCTGCCAAAATTTATTTGACAGCAATAAAACTGTTAAATTCATTTATGTATCACGATTTAAGATGATGGAATCGTCAGAAAACATTTTGACACCTGTCAAATTCTAAAAGTAGTTCTTCTATATTGTGTAGATGTTAAATTAGAAACGCAGTTTTTATTTTCTTCTGGTTTTGGCGGCTACACAACCTTCATACTATAGAAACAGGCCATTTTATAGTTTAAACAAAAGTGTCAACATCTTACTGTCAGCCATCGAATTGTAAAAAAAAAAATATATCGTATTTTTGACAGCTGTCAAGCTTTATTTTGGCGTGTACAACAGTTCAAGATACTCTTAGGAGATGTCAAACTGTAAAAAGTCGAATAGAGTAGAATATTTTTGACAGCTGTCAAGTTATAAACTATGTTTATAACAAATGCAAATTTTCGACACTGTGTAGCTGTCAAAATACATTTGACAGCTGTCAAATTGTAATCAATATTTTCAACAATTTATGCGAGATAGAGAATCTTAGCACAGTTCTCGGAAGAAAGAAATTATCCACCTACCTTTTCGCTTAACTTAAATTAACGATAAAACAGAAAAAGAACGGCAATCTGTCTGAGTTTTTTTTTTTATTATATTCTGGTTTTCAATTAATTTAACCGTTTGCTATGTATGTATATTGAAATAACACTTTTAATTAGATCCCTCGTAGATCCTGCGGACAAATAAGAACCTGGCAAACTAATTATTAAAACTAATAAATAAGTAGTACCCACAATAATTAACAATTAATGCGATGCAAATATACTGGGTTGAGTGTACTTTCAGATCCGACACTGATGGAGCTTCTTCGTTTCATATTTTTCATTGTATTAAGGTATCCGTACAGCATGCCGAAGAATCGGGTGTGTGACGCGGTCCGTTGAACGGATATCAACGTTCTTTTTTCTCTGCTTTAATTCTGTTTCGTTGCTATAAAAACATAATGAAATATTAATTGGCTCAATTACATTGTCCAAATAACCGTAACCTCTATATATGTAATATAAAAAAAAAACAGAGTAGATATATGGCTATATTCACGTGTAACTATAGTTCTTGTGGTGAATTGTCAGCAGAGCAAAGGAAAGGTCACTAAATACCACCGATGTTAACTCATTAGTGTAGATGCTGGGATTAATTGTGAAATTTCTATCGGGTTTGTTCGTTCTCTATATTCGCCCAGTAATTAATTTTATGCCAATCGTCATTAAAAAGCTTGCTTATGTTTCATTGTTACAGATTCGATAAGTAATAAAACAATACAATTATTGTTTTTAAAAATGTTTCTCCGATAAACCGTGAAATTAAAGATTTATGTTTGCCGGTGTCGAATATAAATGTCGGAAACGTTTAGTCAAATTTACTTTTCAATTTCAATCGGTCGTCTAGAGAGTTCGATATCACTTGCAATCCACGTCTTCAACTGTTTTTTTTTTATCTGCCTTCTTAAATAATTAAAATTGTCATTATTACTTAACAGTTGGTTGCTTCAAGATCTCTGCTTTGGAACTAACTTTCGATCAAGGCGTCTATCTTTAATTATTTGACAGGAAAATGTGACAGCTGTTTCTGACAGGTCAATCTAGAAGTTGGCCCATTCGCTTAAAGCAGCTGGAACTTCTGTTGGTGGTCCTGTTCATGGACGTGGAGGATTAACCTATGATTACGAAGGGAAGGCTGAGATCTTTACTGAGCATTTTGAATCTATTTTTTCGGGAATTGATGGTGATGTTGAATTCGAAGATTTTGACATCGATTATCAGAGGACCCCATCCCTCCAACGGATGTAGATAAAATTAAGTCTAGAAAATGTGGTCCAACCATCTTGAAACACGCCCACGTCAGGCTGATTCCTAAAAAGGGCAAAGATAGTCGCTTCCCTCACAACCACCCCGATCGATAAGTCTTCTTTCCAACATCTCGAAGATCGCCGAGGCCATTCTCTTAAACCGTCTCAGAGCCTGTCCTGGTCTACCAAGTGACGTCTACGTCCACTTTGCTCCAACACTCTGCTTCACTTGCTGAAAACTAACTCCACTAACTCCATTCTAAATATTAATATAAGTGGCAACAAAGTAGCTGTCAAAATACGTCTGACAGATAGAAAATTTCGAATGTGAAGTATTTAAAAAATCCTGACAGCTGTCAAATTATAAAACATTATTAAGTTATTATTTTTTCCGAATTTGATCCTTATGAATGTCAATGTCAAAATATGTTTGACATCTATCAAATGGTAAGCATATTTTTTAATGATTCAGGACTTGTAACCGCTTGTAACTGTCAAAATATGTGTCAAAATCACTGCCTTTTTACGATCTTGAGCGTCTCAACGATTAAAATATTTCTGAAATCAGTTATTAAGTTGGAAACATACTCGTAGTTTACTTTTTAGAATTTCATCACTTGCTGATGTATAAAAGCACTCCTTCCTATTTACTTTGAAGTGCGCAACAGTTAACATACTTTTAATAGTCGATCAAACTGTAGAAACAGTCATTTCGACGATTCAAAATATTTCTGACAGCTGTCAAATTGTAAAAAAACCAAGTTCTGTCAGATTTGACAAGTGTACCTGTCAAAATACTCCTGACAGTTGTAAAATTCTAAAAATCTCTTGCTTTTGACAATCAATGATACCTCAAAGCACCTGTCAAAAATAATATTTTTTCAGATTTGTCAAGTGTAACTGTCAAACTACTTATAACAGTTCTGATATTCTAAAACTCCTATTTACAATTTAAAAAATCGGAATCGTCGAACATTTCTGACCTCTATGTTTAGTTTAATTTACTTTTCAATCGGTCGTGGAGAGAGCAATCCACGTTAATCGAAAGAGGTTGGCTGCGCCAAAATCCCTGCTTTGGAACTACCTTTTGATCATGGCGTCTATCTTTAAGTACTTGACAGCAAAATGTTAGGTTATGTTACTACCAACTTCTCAGTGTTAATAACTCAAATTTTGTTCTGCCTACCTCTTCCGTTTGAAATTGCTCATCCAGTATGAAGTCTGCATTATTGAACCTCTATTTAGAATGTAGTAAGCCACCAGATAATACATCACGTCCACTGGACGTCCATTCTACGTCCAAATAACATCTATTGGTATGAAATGGACGTACATTGGACGTCATATTTTGGATGTAACATATCATTTCTGATTTAAACCATTGTAGCTGTCAAAATACGTCTGACAGATGTAAAATCAGTTATTACTTTCTACAATGTCGAATGTCGGGTACTTAAAAAAATTCTTGACAGCTGTCAAATTATAAAACATGATTAAGATATTATTTTTGTCCTAAGTTGATACTTGTAAATGTCAAACACAAAATATGTTTGACATCTATCAAATTGTAAATATATTTTTCAAAGATACAGGGACTTGTAACAGCTATAACTTTCCCGAAAGTTATTAAACTCGAAAAACAGTTATTTCGACAAGATACGTCTGTCAACTGTCAAATTGTAAAGACGATATTTTCTATAGCTGTCAAAATATATGTTGTAAAGTTGTAAACATAATCGTAGTTTACTTTTTAGAAATTCATCACTTGCTGACATTATAATTTCAGTCAATTAAATTGTAAACACAGTCAATTCGACGATTCGAAATATTTCTGACAGCTGTCAAATTGTGAAAACCAAGTTCTGTCAGATTTGACAAGTGTACCTGTCGAATGTCGGACAGTTAAAAAAATTCCTGACAGCTGTCAAAGCTTGTGAATGTCACAAAGTCAAAATATGTTTTTGACATCTATCAAAATTGTAAACATATTTTTCAAAGATTCAGGACTTGTAACCGCTATAATTTTCCCCGAAAGTTATTAAACTCGAAAAACAGTTATTTCGTTCTTGTTTTGGCGGACACAAAATGACTAAAATGCTCTCAACGAGATATGTCTGTCAATTTCCAAATTGTAAAGATAATATTTTTTATAACTGTCAAAATATTTGTCAGAATCACTGCCTTTTCTGATCTAACTGTAAAAACAGTCATTTCGACGATACAAAATATTTCTGACAGCTGTCAAATTGTAAAAAACAAATTCTGTCAGATTTGACAAGTGTGATTCGCGAAGCTGTCAAAATATTTCTGACAGTTTTAACATGCTAAAGCTATTTTTTACGATCTTGAGCGTCGCAATCATTAAAATATTTCTGAAATCTGTTGTTAAGTTGTAAACATACTCGTAGTTTACTTTTTAGAATTCCATCACTTGCTGACGTTATAATTTTTTGAAAACGAACTATAAAAACAATGACGTCCTTTTTACTTTGACGTCCGCAACAGTTAAAATACTTTTAATAGTCGATTAAACTGTAAAAAGAGTCATTTCAACGATTCAAAATATTTTTGACAGCTGTCAAATTGTAAAAACCAAGTTCTGTCAGATTTGACAAGTGTACCTGTCAAAATACTTGTGACAGTTCTGACATTCTAAAACTACTATTTACAATTTAAAAAATCGGAATCATCGAATATTTCTGACCTCTATTAATGACGTTTCCGAAGACGTCAACATTGAATAATTAATAAATTTTAAATGGAAACTTTTAAAATTAAGAAAGGACGATACAAAGCGAACAACACAACGGAGTTAAATTCCGCCCAATTCGAAAAATATTTCGCTCGTTTCGGTCAATGCCGAATGCAGAAAGCGGTGTGGATCGTATATGTATAGATAGAGAGAGAATGGGTAGACGACGACGTCGACAACGACGACGACGACGACGACGACTTCGGGTACCCCACCCATTGCTGTCCTGTCTGAAGGAAGATTGCCGGTTGCTATCTCAACCGTTGCTAGGGTAGAGGAAATTCTCTCGAACTCTTGGAATCGTATGGCGAGAACCTCTTTTTCAGCTTTCGGTCGTTAGACGGAGATGGCGATACGGCGAGCATGCGCTAAACGGGGACGTCGCGTTTCGTAGAAGGACATGTGTTCCTTGGTTTCTTTCATTTCGGTGTTGGCTCTCGAGTTGTGCGGAATCTTTTCGAGATCGAATAAGTGATTAGTCCTCTCACCTCTCCTTCTTGAATTTTAATCTTGAAGATTATTTTACGAACGTTTTATTTTACAAGTGTTGTCTTTTTAAGAATATGGAAAAAATATTGAGTACTTTATACGTTTATTAAAGATTAAAAAGAAAATAATCATAAAACGAGAATTTATTTCGCCTTCTTTTAATATAAAAAGTGTGTGGATTCGATAGATTTGGGATGCCGCTTCAGGATGAGTTAAGAGAGAACGAAACGTAAGTTGAGTTTTCATATATTTTCGTTTTAAGGTTATAATCTTAGAAAATTTCCTTTAAAAAAGTTAGGTTAGGATCACTCCGTATAAGATTACCCCATTTCTCTAATCTAACGTCATATAGGGACTTTATAATTGAAATAAATCGCCAATCCGTTGTGTTTAGAACATAAAAGAAATTATTCTTAGAATTCAAGATTGTGTAATCGTTTCGAAAGTTTGCCATTTATAAATAAAATGCCTAACCTATCGCAATATTAATTAAATTACAATTAAATTTAAGATTTTTAGGTAAATTATATTTTTATACGTTGGTATTATCCAGATTTTGACACAATAATATTTCATGTCATTGTCAATTGTGTGATTTCACAATAATTCATAATCTTATATCTCTATATTATAATCCATAGATAATTAAATTTAATAATATCGTTTTAATTAAGGGATTAATAATTTAAAATAAACGGGGATGATAAAATATAAATTTAAATGTTGCTTTATCACTGTGACGTATTCACATCACATCATATCACAGTATATCCAGAACCCCCTCAGATGATAAAGATGCTCGCTGTATCGTAGCTGTCGAAATAAAATTTCGGAATTGAATTTACTTAGATTTTCTCGTTAGAAATGCGATGCCGTTTCGCTTTATAAAATTTATCCGGATCTTAACCTACCGTAACGGATATCGAAGTAATGTTGTGAAATTTTCCTGGTTATATATAATATTATACAAGATAATATTCCACGTTAAATTGTAGTGAAAGTTTAGTGCATTTTTTTGGCGTTTTAATTTCGTCAGGTTTATGGATTTTCGTTTTAAACTAAAGTAAGGAATTATATTTTTATATTAAAATTGCTTTAATTTGTAGTTGGATAATTTAAATTTTGGTTTATTTTAAGAAATTTATGCGAGGAACTTGTTCGTTTGAAAAAAAAAATCAGTTTGAATTTTTATACCTAGAAGGGGGGTTGGTCACATTGAGATTTGACAATTTAAATGTCAAATAACTCGATAACTGCATATCAGTGCTTTGAAGACTTAGGTTAACTTGTTCGGAAATGCAAAAATATATGGAAGTGTCATTGTGTACAGTACCAACTCATTGTAGGTACCTTCAGTCCCTCCGTATCCCAAAGAAGTAGAAAATTAGCTGGATTTTCCTCTTAAAATTGCACCAGTTATTGGAATGTTCGAATTTCTTTGTACCTAAGATGAACCATTGTAGAAGAGCATTGTCAAGTCTTTTTTTTCAGTTAATCGTAGCTTCTTTCTTGAAGTATTTTCAGTTGCTTTATTCAGTTTCTTTATTCATATATTTTTAATATTTACTGTGGGAAAGGAGGAATTTTAACTGTGTCTCTTAATTATGATTCTTTAGTAAATTAAGCGATCGTGTTCTAAAAGGTTTGATCTATGAAGGAAACCACAAAATGTTTATCCTATTTAGGCCATGAACGATTAGAGATAGACATGCAGGTTACGTCTGAGATTAGAGAATTGACATTAATCTCCCGAATTGTCACTCATAAATGTCTAATTGACAAGTTGAACAAATTGAGTTTTTGAGGTTAATTTCCAACTTCTATTTTACGCAATTTTTTTCGTTTTAAAACAGAAAACGCTCCAGGAAACTGTATTTTACAACAAATCATAGTGATTTCTACATTTGAACAACCAAAACTATCAATAACCGTCCTCTTTGTAAAATTTCATTTGAGGTTTAACGAACTTCCGACTAAATTGCAACATCGCGAACAACCAGTCTTTAAGATTTTGAGGTTAGAATGATGTAAATATATCGAGCTATATTATCTGTCAGCGTGACAGCGATGATTGACAATTTGACAGATCGAGAATCGTTTTACAGTGCCAAAAATTAAGAAAGAGATTTTTTGTACTCGCCTATCAAAACCTGTAATTTCACGATTCGATTTGCGTGCGTAAAAAGTCACTTTAAACACGAGTGCGTAAAAGTAATGTTGGTACTTACTGGAACTTGATTAATTTAGTGACATTTGAAAATCATAAATCCCTAACCTTAATAATATATGGTCATAAACGACAACGTATTCAACAATATGTATTAAATTCGGTCACTCATTCGCGAAGTATGATTTCACGCACTTGATTCGTAAATAACTATTTTAACACGTTTTTCGTCAATATTAAGAATAAAGATTTTTTAATTAAACGGCTTTCACGACCTAACTTTGTATGCTTTGTCAATTTATGTAGATAAAATTTTGACATTTTGATGTTGTTTTTTGACCGTTTTTTTTTTTTGTTAAACAACATTTGTACGGGTTTTTCCTTTAATAATGAAAATCTTTATTTTCAATATTTCCTCGCAATTCTGTGACTTCTTCAGGAAAAGGGAAAACCCGTACAAATTTTATTGTTTAATTTTGACATTTAATAGTTATTTTTTGTATCGGATGCAAAAAATTCAGAGACTATAAAGAAAATAGATTTTTATGTATAAAAATAAATTGAAAACTTGAAAAATGTCGCAATATAGAAAACAAAAAAAAATCCTGTAGGGTTAGTTGGGGTAATAGTAAACGATATTTATAAAATGAACTTTGAAGATGACTAAAATTTCGGTTTTAATATTTTCAAAGTTAGTAGGTAAACTAAGTCACCATCAGACCAGTCAATCGACGTGGACACGCTGTATAAGCTGTAGTTTTGACAGCTAAAACCTGTCAAACTGTCATAATTATGACAATTTTCTGGTTTTACACAGGTTTTAGCTGTCGAAACTACAGCTTATACAGCGTGTCCACGTCGATTGACTGGTCTGATGGTGACTTAGTTTACCTACTCAAAGAATTCTTCAGAAAACATCAGGATTGACGGGAAAAATTCCGGTAGTTTTAAACCCCGATATAATGTTTGTTGATGGTATGCCTTCACTTAGTAACTCCACAAATTTTTGTTTACTTAGGCGCCCTGATGATTTTTCCCATCTCAGACTTGCCGTGCGCTACCAATATTTTGTCCAATTTGATTTTGACTGGGCCAAATACACATTTATCTAAAGGTTGTATCCGGTCAGTCAAGTGACTGGGAAATCGAAAGAGTGCTACGTTGTCTTTTAGAGCAGAATTTACAATTCGAACGCTTGCATGACTGCAATGGCCGTCAAAAAGTAGAATGGCTGTTTGATTGGGTAGATCATACCTAAGTCGGCGAGTTTTCACCTCAGGAATAAACGAAGTTTCGAGCCAACGATAGAAGTGAGGCTCCTCCATCCATCCATTTTTTGAACCTCCAATAGCTTGTTCCGATGTCCAACGTGCCTGAACCGCACTCCTTTAAAAACAATAAATGGAGGGAGGTAGCTGCCGTCTGCTGCAATACAAGCTAGAACTGTGTGGTTGATTCTCGGCCAGAGCCACCTGAAACGCGCGATAATGTTTTTTCCTTTTCACCAATTGCTCTGACTCTAGAGGGGTCACAAATAAATAAATATATAATAAATGCTGAACCCAGATTCATCGGCATTAAATATGAAACAGGATTTATTTGGGTAATCTAGCGATTTTTCCGTAATTAAATCCTGAAGTTTTTTGTAGAAGTCGTAGACAACGAACGGATCTCTGGCATCTTTTCGATTTTTTTGTTAAATGCTCAGGCTTTTTAAACGACAAGTTTGGATGTCTTTTCATGAAACCCAAATACCAATCATGTCCCGGTATGTTATTTTTGAAAGGAGTTTTCAAATTCTTTGTTATTACATATTCGCTTACTAAATTACACAACTCTTTTTCATCAGAGGGCCAGCCCATCCTAGCGCGAGCTATAAGACAATTTGCTATAGTTTCTTCTACATCTGCAGGCAATGCAGGACGGCGCCCTGTACTCAAAATAGTTACAGGGTTTTTTCTTCCTTTAATTCTGTGCTAAATGACGGCAATTGGAACATTGTAGGCCTCTTCTGCTTCTCTGTAGCTTTTGTTTTTATTTAGTACATCATTTACTGCATTAACAAGATCTGCTTCAGTATATCTTGTATTAACGGGCCGTTTTTTTTTGTAATTCCTTACCATTGTAGCTCTGTTCTGAAAAAAATTTAAAAAAACCTGTGTTTACATTTACCCCAAAAACTAGTTTACAATTGCCCCGATTTGTATTTTACTGGGGCAATGGTAAACACACGAAAACTGTTGAATTCATAGAACATAACCCCAAAATTTGAGGTGCTTTCAATAACAAAATAATAATCTATATCACTACCATCCATAACACAACTTACCTTTTTCACAATTTCACTTTTTTCAAGAAACAAATAATTGGGACATAGTATGGTTCTCAACTTTTGTCACAGCTTTGAAAGATAACACGTTAATCGCCTAACCGGTAGCAAAATCGAATCGACTTAAATGGTAACACACGAATAAACGTTGTGGTGTCGTTGTTGTCGCTTGGCGTTATTGAAACGCGCCAAATTCAAAAAATAATAGACGTTTTTACAGTTACCCCTGTTTACATTTACCCCAACTAACCCTAATGGACGCTCACGGTATATTGTTGGAATCGCCCTGCAAACGAGTGTAATGCAAAAAGATTAGGAAAACATTAGAAACGGATTATCGTGGCTTCGCTTTTTTTTTTTTTTTTTTTTTTTAGAGAAATCGCCTTCATTTAGAGGCTAACGGATCTGTCCATCCGTAGATCAAACAGAAGCCCTCATAGTTGAATATAAATTGTGGTTTCTGCTTCAAATTATTTTCTGTAACTAGCTTTTTAAGGTCATTTTTGAACTAACAATTTCTTGGCTTGCTTTTACAAAATTGACTTTTTAAATTCTTGCATTTAATGTCCCAGTTTGGGCTTCCGCTTTAATTCCTATAAATGATTTCAGCTTCTTGGTTGGTACTATTACTTTTTCTAAATCATGTATTATTAATAAAGAAGTTCGGCAGAAGTTATAGTCCTGTGGTTTGACAGCAGGTACTCAGTTAGCTATCAATCTTCGGGCAGAGCATCCAACTCCAAAACCGTTGAAACAAAATATATCTACTCCTTTTATTTCACGATTTACACTAAAACATCAAATTTTGAGAACTTTATTCACTGCAATATGTACTCTTGTCCTTCACATAACGATATCCTGTTGTAATTTTTACCCGACCGACGATTCAACTCTCAATAGTGTCGCGTTGACCTCGGAAGTTCTTATAAATAGTTTCGTTACTACTAACTTAATGCACAAAAACCTCTTTAATTTAATCGAGTTAACCTAGAAGCGAAGCTTTTATTACACAATTAAAAGACTTCTTTTTTTTTTTCATCCGACTTCCACGGTTATTTGCACGAATTTTTACATTAACGATCGCTTCATCCTGTTCTAAAGATGCGATTTTTAATTTAAAATACGTTTATATATCGCTCTCTCTCTCTCTCAAGTTTGAATAGATTCATTTATTAGTAATACGCATACATAATGCATCAACGTTTTTAACAATGGTTATATATGTATGTATATATAGAAATAGAAGAGGTGGCTTCGCCGCAACATTTTTAGGTGTGAGCAGCTGGTTCTCTTCTATCTAACCCTCATAGAGAGCTGGTAGTAGACCACGATCACGAACTTCTCGACAATGACAAATAACTTTTTTGAAAAATCTAACAGTCACGTCCCGGGGCCTCTCTCTTAACTCCCTATTCACTCTACACGGAATATATTTCGTACGGACCCACCAACAAAAACGGTTCAGGTAGAAAATGAACGATTAACAAACAAAAGAATAACGACCCGATACGTTGCCTAGATTAGGTATATGGCACAGGGTTTGTCGTGTTTGAACAGAATAAGTATAAGATGGTTGAAGTGGGAAGGGAGGGAGAGGAGGACGGACAAAAAAATAATACGAAACTAGAAGCCGAGAGTGTCGAAGATAAAATGGAATAGAGTTTTGTGTATGAGAGGAAATCGGAGATTTAAGGATCTTTCTCGTGATAGATTTGAGGATAAAGATTGATTATTATTTTGTGTACGCGCCCTTTTGTAAAATGTGCACGTAAGAAACGTGAACTTTACAAGTCTATATCAATATAAAGACGTGCATTTTGACGCCAATCCCCGAGACTGCGTTGCCGGCTTGAAAAGTTCCAAATCTATTGTTGCCAAAACTATACATGCCAACCCCTCTCTCTATCCCTCTCCGCCACCTCCAAAACAGATAAACAGATTGTAATAATTTCCTTCAGTTTCACAATTCTCCGGAAAAATGTCACCGCCTCCTCGGAGAATTGTACTCTCTCCCTCACAGCACTGGGTAGCCGTCAAATCACTGCGGGCCTATCGATTCTATTAGCTCTACCCCCAATGTTACAGGGCATACTAAAGTACAGGCAGTTTCGAATTCGCGGCACATACAATAGGTTTAGACTTGGAACTTTTCAAGCTTGCCACGTAATCTCGACCAACACCCTAAAATAAAGAGTCGTGTGAGTCGACAACATCACCTCGATCATCAATAGATTTGAGAACTTTTCAAGCTGGTAACATAATCTCGACCAACATCCGAAAAGGAGAGTCGTACGAGCTGACAACATAACCTCATCCGATATTGACTTAAGTGGAATGGTATGGCAATCTCGACTAACATTCGAAAAAAAGTGAGTCGACAATATCACCTCGACCATCAATAGACTTCAGATTTTTTTCAAGTTGGTAACGTAATCTGGACCAACACCCGAAAAAGAGAGTCGCGTTAATCGAGACAACATAACCTCATTCAACGCTTCTAAGAGTGATGGCACAGCAATCTCGATCAACTGTCGACAATGGAATTCAGTGAGTCGACAACATCACCTCGATCATCAATAGATTTGAGAACATTTCAAGCTGGTAACATAATCTCGACCAACATCCGAAAAGGAGAGTCGTACGAGCTGACAACATAATCTCATCCGATATTGACTTAAGAGGAATGGGATGGCAATCTCGACTAATATTCGAAACAAAGTGAGTCGACAATATCACCTCGACCATCAATAGGCTTCAGATTTTTTTCAAGTTGGTAACGTAATCTCGGCCAACACCCGAAAAAGAGAGTCGCGTTAATCGAGACAACATAACCTCGTCCAACGCTTCTAAGAGTGATGGCACAGCAATCTCGATCAACTGTCGAAAATGGAATTCAGTGAGTCGACATCACCTCGATCATCAATAGATTTGAGAACTTTTCAAGCTGGTAACCTCATCAGATATTGACTTAGGAGGAATGGGATGGCAATCTCGACTAATATTCGAAAAAAAGTGAGTCGACAATATCACCTCGACCATCAATAGACTTCAGATTTTTTCAAGTTGGTAACGTAATCTCGACCAACACCCGAAAAAGAGAGTCGCGTTAATCGAGACAACATAACCTCGTCAAACGCTCCTAAGAGTGATGGCACAGCAATCTCGATCAACTGTCGAAAATGGAATTCAGTGAGTCGACAACATCACCTCGATCATCAATAGATTTGAGAACATTTCAAGCTGGTAATCTAATCTCGACCAACATCCGAAAAGGAGAGTCGTACGAGCTGACAACATAACCTCATCCGATATGACTTAAGAGGAATGGGATGGCAATCTCGACTAACATTCGAAAAAAAGTGAGTCGACAATATCACCTCGACCATCAATAGACTTCAGATTTTTTTCAAGTTGGTAACGTAATTTCGACCAACACCCGAAAAAGAGAGTCGCGTTAATCGAGACAACACAACCTCTTCCAACGCTTCTAAGAGTGATGGCACAGCAATCTCGATCAACTGTCGAAAATGGAATTCAGTGAGTCGACAACATCACCTCGATCATCAATAGATTTGAGAACTTTTCAAGCTGGTAACCTAATCTCGACCAACATCCGAAAAGGAGAGTCGTACGAGCTGACAACATAACCTCATCCGATATTGACTTAAGAGGAATGGTATGGCAATCTCGACTAACATTCGAAAAAAAGCGAGTCGACAATATCACCTCGACCATCAATAGACTTCAGATTTTTTTCAAGTTGGTAACGTAATCTCGACCAACACCCGAAAAAGAAAGTCGCGTTAATCGAGACAACATAACCTCGTCCAACGCTTCTAAGAGTGATGGCACAGCAATCTCGATCAACTGTCGAAAATGGAATTCAGTGAGTCGACAACATCACCTCGATCATCAATAGATTTGAGAACTTTTCAAGCTGGTAACCTAATCTCGACCAACATCCGAAAAGGTGAGTCGTACGAGCTGACAACATAACCTCATCCGATATTGACTTAAGAGGAATGGGATGGCAATCTCGACTAATATTCGAAAAAAAGTGAGTCGACAATATCACCTCGACCGTCAATAGGCTTCAGATTTTTTTCAAGTTGGTAACGTAATCTCGGCCAACACCCGAAAAAGTGAGTCGCGTTAATCGAGACAACATAACCTCGTCCAACGCTCCTAAGAGTGATGGCACAGCAATCTATCTCGATCAACAGTCAAAAAAGGGATCCAGTGAGTCGAAAACATCACCTCGACCATCAATAGACTTCAGAACTTTTCAAGCTGGTAACGCCCAGCCTTCTAGTGCTGGGCGAAACTTCTAAGCTTCTTCATCTTTATGAATGTAGCTCCCTGCAGCTGTGGAGTTTTGGGATGTTAATGGTGTGGAATGACGTGCTCTTAATTCTTCTTCGATGGGAGACCTTGACCAACATCACCTCATTCCACACTCCTCACGTACTCTTCGATTGTAGGTTTTACCTTTTCGATGCGTTAAGAGGTATCGACTGGTAGTTTTGTTTTTATTCATGATTGAAGGGGTTGACGCCAAAAAATGCGAATAAAAGAATGATTAACATCGAGGAATGTATGAACCTTAAACAATTATAGAATCGAGTATTTCCCGGTTAACATTTTATTACATCTATTCAAGCATATCTATACACACAAAGTCTCGACGTGTATCAGTCATACAGTCAATACAAAGTCGAGAAGTTCTAATTCATAAAATAAACTTTATACAACCTCGGTTGATGTCGTATTCATTTCACGAGTACAATTACGGTGCGCGATGATCACATATCTATATATAAAAGATATAATAAAATTCTAAACAAACATCGCTCAAAAATCCGGTATTTACACTGGGAAATGACGTGGTTAGCGTATCATGTATAATAGCTGACTTTACGGATAATCTGTTCGCCAAAACGTCGACGACAGTAGCGAATTGCATCACAAAACTATGACTCACGAGCACACACAACAAAATCTTACGCTGCTACGTAACCCATTCGCAAATATAGAAAGTTATGCATACACGCTAAACACCGCTAACTGCTGATCATGATGATGCGTTGTATTAACCTACGTGTACCCGTTTAATATTGTACGAAACGTTTTAAAAATAATCTTCGCAAATCGTTCGATGACAAAAATCTACCACTATCCGTCTCTATCGTTGGCTATAGAAACAGTAGAACGAAAAAAGATTAAACGAATGTTTATCTCTACTGCCTACGGGTTCGAAACAATTGAAAAAAAAACGAAAAAGGATAAACGTTACACATACCAAACTAAAATGAACTGCAGGAATGTTGTTATGTATATATTATATCTCTCATGGGTTTACGGTATGTTCTCGGCGCTGGGTACCGTTTAACATTCATTATCGGTTCGAGATAGTCGAGTGTCCGGTACGTACGCATTCCAACTACGTCACATCTTGTGACTTAAGTGCTTAAAACGACAATATACGCACTGGTAGCGTAGATCTATATTAGAACTATACATAATAAAATCTAGGCTTTAGATCGCTGGTCGGTTAATTGAATCGGAGCATCAATCTCGCGTTTTACGCGCACATTTCGATAGATGGCAGCTGCGTAGCTAAAGAAAAACTATTGTCTCAGTATTATAAAGCAATCAACTGTTTTTATAGTGCGTTTATAATGCACAAACCCCGTTTCTACATCAAAGATACCCCAGGACCGCACATCTCTCACACAATAAAATTTACAAATAATACTGGTCCAAGTAGAGATCCATGCGGTACCGCTGTGCTTACCAAAAACATCCTCGGAAATCCAACGATTACACCGCACATCACATCAGTAACAGATCTGGAATTGGATTTTCAAACCGGCAACGCCATCTCGACCAACATCCGAAAACGGCGATCTTGTGAGTCGACAACGTTACCTCGTCCGACACTCACGAAGGGGAGTGACCTAGCCGATAACTTATTTATTTATTTTATTCCTGGTAACGAAATCTCGGCCAGCAATAGATTTGGAATTGGATTTTCAAACCGGCAACACAATCTCGGCCAACGTCCGAAAACGGCGGTTTTGTGAGTCGACAACGTAACCTCCTCCGACACTCACAAAGGGAGGTGATCTCGTCGATAACTTATTTATTTTATTCCTGGCAATGAAATCTCGGCCAGTAATAGATTTGGAATTGGATTTTCAAACCGGCAACGCAATCTCGACCAACATCCGAAAGCGGCGATCTTGTGAGTCGACAACGTAACCTCGTCCGACACTCACAAAGGGAGGTGATCTCATCGATAATCTATTTCTTTTATTTCGGGCAACGAAATCTAGACCAGCAATAGATTTAGAATTGGATTTTGAAGCCGGCAACGCCATATCGACCAACGTCCGAAAACGGCGATCTTGTGAGTCGACAACGTAACCTCGTCCGACACTCACAAAGGGAAGTGATCTCATCGATAATTTAGTTCTTTTATTTCTGGCAACGAAATCTCGACCAACAATAGATTTGGAATTGGATTTTCAACCCGGCAACGCCATTTCGACCAACGTCCGAAAACGGCGATCTTGTGAGTCGACAACGTAACCTCGTCCGACACTCACAAAGGGAGGTGATCTCGTCGATAACTTATTTATTTTATTCCTGGCAATGAAATCTCGGCCAGCAATAGATTTGGAATTGGATTTTTAAATCGGCAATGCAATCTCGACCAACATTCGAAAACGGCGATCTTGTGAGTCGACAACGTAACCTCGTCCGACACTCACAAAGGGAGGTGATCTCATCGATAATCTATTTCGTTTATTTCGGGCAACGAAATCTCGACCAACAATAGATTTTGAATTGGATTTTTAAATCGGCAATGCAATCTCGACCAACATTCGAAAACGGCGATCTTGTGAGTCGACAACGTAATCTCATCCGACACTCACAAAGGGGAGTGATCTAGCCGATAACTTATTTATTTATTTTATTCCTGGTAACGAAATCTCGGCCAGCAATAGATTTGGAATTGGATTTTCAAACCGGCAACACAATCTCGGCTAACATCCGAAAACGGCGGTTTTGTGAGTCGACAACGTAACCTCCTCCGACACTCACAAAGGGGAGTGATCTAGGCGATAACTTATTTATTTATTATATTTCTGGCAACGAAATCTAGACCAGCAATAGATTTGGAATTGGATTTTCAAGCCGGCAACGCCTTCTCGACCAACATCCGAAAACGGCGCTGTTGTGAGTCGACAACGTAAGGAATATCGGACGAGGTTATATTGTTCGACTCACACATCTTTCCTTTTTTGGGTCTTGGTCGACATTGCGTTGCCAACTTGAAAAGTTCCGAGTCTAGATAAACCTGTAATGTATCTTTTATAAAAAAGCAAGATCCTCATTCCCTATCATACCTATCGACGGTAGAGCTAAACGGATCGATAGCCTTGCAGTTGTTAGGCGTCTACCCAGTGTTTTGAGACAGGGTTCAATTCTCAGAGGAGGCGGTCACAATTTTCCGGAAAATTGTGAGACGGAGGGAAATCTGTTACTATCTGTTCAACTGTTATGATAGGTTATTTGTTAACCAATCAAACAATAGTGGTTCTGGTGAGAATTTAGTCTCTTGAAATGTGCCCACTCTCTCTCTCTCTCTCTCTCTCTCTCTCTCGTCTATATTGTCTCACACATCAGTACATCTGTTTTTACTTGTTCTGTTTATTTACTAAAGTTATCTTTCTGGCATAAATAGTCGTGTAATCGCAAGAATGCGGTTCGCAGCACCTGCTTAGCGCTGTCACTAATAACACGTACACAGTACTGTGCATATAAAAGTAAGAATCTTTAGGATTGTTACAAAATCGAATGTAGTCGAGATTAAAAGAACAGACTAATTTCATGTGCTGTGGTATGGTTGTTGGCCAATAATTTAATTAATTTTAATTCGCAGCACCTGCTCAGCGCTGTGACTAGTCATCCTATCCCCTTTTTTATTTATCTAATAATCTAATAATAAAGTTCTTTCTCTAGGACATACATGTAGTTTTCTAGTCGCAAGAAGTAAGTTCGTAGCACCTGCGAAGCGCGGTGACTAATAACATGTATAATACAAGGGATAATGCTTTAGAATTCCTACAAAATCGACTATAAGCAAGATTAAAACAACAAACTAATTCCATGTGGTGTGGTCTAGTTGTTCGCCAATAATTCAAAGTGGTTCACAGCACCTGCTTAGCGCTGTAGCTAATAACATGTATGTACAAAGCACTGGATAACGCTTTAGAATTGCTTAAAAATCGAATACATTTTCTATTACATTCACGAGTGCTGTGGTGTGGTTTAGTTGGCGAATAAATCACAGTGGTTCACAGCACCTGCTTAGCGCTGTAGCTAATAACATGTATGTACAAAGCACTAGATAACGCTTTAGAATTGCTTAAAAATCGAATACATTTTCTATTACATTCACGAGTGCTGTGGTGTGGTTTAGTTGGCGAATAAATCAAAGTGGTTCACAGCACCTGCTTAGCGCTGTAATTAATAACATGTATAATACTGTTCACGTGAAAATAACACTAGTTAGAATTGCTGCGGGGAAGGGAGGTGGTGGGAGAGAAATCAATAATATTTTTGTCTGTCTCCATTTGTTGGGGCTAGATGTGTCCCACATAACATCTAGCCCCAACATAATGGAGACAATCTAGGAAAAAATTGTAGAACCATCAGATTAAGTCGATAGTTTGTATCAAAATTTTGTGTTGCGGGTTGCGTACTTGCAGCGACGCAAGCCGCAACACAATATTCTTATATAATTTCAAAGATTTGATTTATATACGAGTAGAATGTTAGAAATTCATCGTTTTCACTTTTATTGTATCTTAGAGATGTGTGTACGCTCGGCGATGTCGGTATTTTTAGGTCGCATTTTTTCACGCTTGCCAGGCGGGCGCTTATATATATTCTCGAATATGCGAATTTGAACGGACTTGTGGGTGGTCGCGATGCTATTCCTGGTATTTCGACCGGTTTCTAATACAAACATTTTTTCTCCACTCAATTCGTGCTTCAATTAAACCTACATGCATACATGTAGTATAGGATTCCTTCAAGAAAATTTTGTAAAACGTGCGGGGGAGACGACGACGACGAGAAAAAAAGAAGAAAAAGGAGGGTCGTGGAGAGAGTGTAGTCAACTCCATCAAGTTCGGATTCAGTCGTTGCTTGCGCATTGCCAACTTCCGGTTGCGCCGTTGTACTTCCCCTACTTCCGAGACGTCGTCTGGAATTGTCTCACATACAATCGTTAGTGCACTTAGGTAGTGCATACCTCACTCTCCGCCTCAATTCGGGAATTTAGTCGAGTTTAAAATCGTTTAAATAATTTCGGGGAATTTTTCGTTTTGAATTAAAAAAAAAATTAATTCTGCAGTATTTTCGTCCAAAACTGCAGACGTGCATCCTAAACGTGACAGAAATTTCCGCGATCGATTTTCTATGCACCTCCGGAGCGCGTGGGGCTCCAATAATATCACCGTCTAGACTACAGCTCTCTCAACCTCTTCCGACTCTGTCGTCTATACCGCTAATACGAAGATCAAGGCCAGTCCCGTGCATTAGTCCCCGGGTGCATCTTTAGCTGTTGAAGTGCATTTAATTGCGTTTATCGTGCGAGAGGGCGTGGATATCAGCTAAAAATAGATGCGCTTTTATAATACAGTATGGATTTTTTTAGTTTTTCGGGATGTGCAGTTTACTAAAACGATTAAATTGTGAGTGTAAATTAAATTCTGTGTGCAATTGAGGGGACTTCTAAACCGAATTCGTAAACGTAAGTAAATCATTATTTGTAACAGTTGGTATAGGACACCCACACTCATTATAAGTTGCCAAGATGAACCCGCGATCTCCGATGAATTATTGAACGAGCAGTTCGCTCACCGTAGTTATTATCCCAACAAGCACAGTGTAATAAAATTTATTTACAATTGTCTTGAATGTATTATACAAGCGACAAAGAGGGACGGCGACACATCGCAACGAATCCGAGGTATGGAGATGCGTGCAATGAGTTGTTAATGGAAAGCCCGGGTATGTGGTAGTTAGTAATAAAAATAAATATTTTATGTTACGGCCGAATGGCGTACAGCGGATATAAAATTTAAATTACCTTTTCGTACGAACTCATTCACATGTAATACGTGCCCTGTACATAATTTATATCTGTTGTTAAATGGAATTATGATTAAGAAAGATTGCACGTAAATTCTGTCTATGAGAAGTATATTAATTGAAGCTGCAATACTTGCAAAATAAGAGGATTGAATTAAAATATCTTTTAAAACGATGAAATTTATAAACGCCATGCTAAACACACAGTATAGAAAAATCGACAAGATAACAAGCACTAACGAAAACTGCAATACTTGCAAAATAAACAATGAGAACTTACACAAAATTGACTTCGGTAACTGTAAAAAGAAGACATCTAGCTGGTGGATACTGGAATGCAAAACATCAGCTTTAGAAACCTCGACTGACGATTGCAAATGCGATTAATTAAAGTTGCAATACTTGCAAAATAAGAGGATTGAACTGAAATGTTATCTTTTGAAGCGATGAACTTTATGAACGTCATGCTAAACAAAATACCGTTAGTGTATGTTTATAGTATGGAAAAATCGACAAGATAGCAAACACTAACGAAAACTGCAATACTTGCAAAATAAACAATGAGAACTTACACAAAATTGGCTTCGGTAAGTGTAAGACGAAGAAATCTAGGTGGTGGTTACAGGAATGCAAAACATCAGCTTTAGAAGCCTCGACTGACTATTGCAAAAGCGATTAATTGAAGTTGCAATACTTGCAAAATAAGAGGATTGAATTAAAATGCTATCTTTTGAAGCGGTGAAATTTGTGAACGTCATGCTAAACACTTACCCCCTTATCTACGAAACAAAATACCGTTGGTGTCTGTTCATAGTCTAGAAAAATCGACAAGATAACAAACATGAACGAAATCTGCAATATTTGCAAAATAGGCAATGAAAATTTACACGAAATTGGCTTCGGTAACTCTAAGAAGAAGAAATATAGGTGGTGGTTACTGGAATGCAAAATATCAGCTTTAGAACCCTCGACTGACGATTGCCAAAGCGATTAATTGAAGTTTGCAATACTTGCAAAATAGAGGAGTGAATTAAAATGTTATTTTTTGAAGCGGTGAAATTTATGAACGTCATGCTAAACACACCCCGAAACAAAATACCGTTGGTGTCGGTTCATAGTCTAGAAAAATCGACAAGATAACAAACACTAACGAAAACTGCAATACTTGCAAAGTAGGCAATGAAAATTTACACGAAATTGGCTTCGGTAACTCTAAGAAGAAGAAATATAGGTGGTGGTTACTGGAATGCAAAATATCAGCTTTAGAAACCTCGACTGACTACCTATTGCACAAGCGATTAATTTAAGGTTGCAATACTTGCAAAATAGAGAATGAGAAATTACACAAAATTGGCTTCGGTAACTGTAAGAAGACGAAATTTAGGTGATGGTGGTACTAGAATGCAAAACTTCAGTTTTAGAAACCTCGACTGACTATTGCAAAAGCGATTAATTTAAAGTTGCAATACTTGCAAAATAGGGAATGAGAATTTACACGAAATTGACTTCGGTAACAATAAGAAGAAGAAATCTAGGTGGTGGCCACAGGAATGCAAAACACCAGCTTTAGAAACCTCGACTGACTATTGCAAAAGCCATTAATTTAAAGTTGCAATACTTGCAAAATAGGGAATGAGAATTTATACAAAATTTGTTTCGGCAACTGTACGTAGAAGAAATCTAGGTGGTGGTGGTACTAGAATGCAAAACTTCAGCTTTAGAAACCTCGACAGACTATTGCAAAAGCCATTAATTTAAAGTTGCAATACTTGCAAAATAGGGAATGAGAATTTATACAAAATTTGTTTCGGCAACTGTACGAAGAAGAAATCTAGGTGGTGGTGGTACTAGAATGCAAAACTTCAGCTTTAGAAACCTCGACTGACTGTTGCAAAAGCCATTAATTTAAAGTTGCAATACTTGCAACATAGGGAATGAGAATTTATACAAAATTTGTTTCGGCAACTGTACGAAGAAGAAATCTAGGTGGTGGTGGTATTAGAATGCAAAACTTCAGCTTTAGAAACCTCGACTGACTGTTGCAAAAGCCATTAATTTAAAGTTGCAATACTTGCAAAATAGGGAATAAGAATTTATACAAAATTTGCTTCGGCAACTGTACGAAGAAGAAATCTAGGTGGTGGTGGTACTAGAATGCAAAACTTCAGCTTTAGAAACCTCGACTGACTATTGCAAACGCGATTAATTAAAGTTGCAATACTTGCAAAATAGGGAATAAGAATTTATACAAAATTTGCTTCGGCAACTGTACGAAGAAGAAATCTAGGTAGTGATGGTACTAGAATGCAAAACTTCAGCTTTAGAAACCTCGACTGACTATTGCAAAAGCCATTAATTTAAAGTTGCAATACTTGCAAAATAGGGAATGAGAATTTATACAAAATTTGTTTCGGCAACTGTACGAAGAAGAAATCTAGGTGGTGGTGGTACTAGAATGCAAAACTTCAGCTTTAGAAACCTCGACTGACTGTTGCAAAAGCCATTAATTTAAAGTTGCAATACTTGCAAAATAGGGAATAAGAATTTACACGAAATTGACTTCGGTAACTGTAACAAGAAGAAGTCTAGGTGGTGGTTACTGGAATGCAAAACAACAACTTTAGAAGCCTCGACTGAAGATTACAAAGCGATTAATTGAAGTTGCAATACTTGCAAAATAGAGAATGAGAACTTTCACAAAATTGGCTTCGGTAACTGTACGAAGAAGAAATCTAGGTGGTGGTGGTACTAGAATGCAAAACTTCAGCTTTAGAAACCTCGACTGACTATTGCAAAAGCCATTAATTTAAAGTTGCAATACTTGCAAAATAGGGAATGAGAATTTATACAAAATTTGCTTCGGTAACTGTACGTAGAAGAAATCTAGGTAGTGGTGGTACTGGAATGCAAAACTTCAGCTTAAGAAACCTCGACTGACTATTGCAAAAGCCATTAATTTAATGTTGCAATACTTGCAAAATAGGGAATGGGAATTTATACAAAATTTGTTTCGGCAACTGTACGAAGAAGAAATCTAGGTGGTGGTGGTACTGGAATGCAAAACTTCAGCTTTAGAAACCTCGACAGACTATTGCAAAAGCCATTAATTTAAAGTTGCAATACTTGCAAAATAGGGAATGAGAATTTATACAAAATTTGCTTCGGCAACTGTACGAAAAAAAAATCTAGGTGGTGGTGGTATTAGAATGCAAAACTTCAGCTTTAGAAACCTCGACCGACTATTGCAAAAGCCATTAATTTAAAGTTGCAATACTTGCAAAATAGGGAATAAGAATTTATACAAAATTTGCTTCGGCAACTGTACGAAGAAGAAATCTAGTTTCCTTTGCTAGCAGCACTGCTGCATTTTTTTTGTCTGTTGAATGACTACAGTGGCAGTACTCTTGCTTTGTAAATTGTGTGTGTGTGTGTGTAAATATGTTGACTGGTCTTGTTGCTTCACTATCTCGATCGGGACACAAGTCTCCGAGAAAAATATCACCATCCCCTCGGAGAATTGAACCTCCGACATAACGATCTCTCACATCACTGGATAGCCGACTAACAATTGCGACTATCGACTTACTGCTTCAGAATATTGAATGTCAACATTTTTGACACCAAACAGCGGTTTCAACGCGAATATAATATCTTGATTTATGATTTTCGAGAACCCCCAATCAATACGCCTGACTTAGAGGTAGAACTTCGAAGGTATTAGCAGTCCGAGCGACGCAAAGTCTACTACGGCATTTGCGTCACAAACAGCCGTTCTTAACCTATAGACCGATCGCAAGGGTAGAATTTTAGCCCCTTACTCTTTCTACTGAAGGAACCTAATAGTTATAGCCGAAAACATGTTGCATCGACTCTACATAATTAAACCGAATTCGAAATAAAATCCATCGAGCGCAAATCCGATCAAATTAGTAAAATTTCCTAATCATTGTGTTTAAAACAAGACCTCGTATCATTACTGATTTTTCTATAACCCTGTATATATATATATATATAACCTAACGTTTTACATCTAAGAGGGTTACTAAAGCCTTGAAACGAGACCTCTTGCAGGTTTATAAGATAAAAAGAAATCCATACTTGCAAGCAGGCCTACATATCATTACTGTCGGGAGTTATGTGTTTCAACGAGAGGTAGACTCGAACCCAGTCATCCAACGCAAGTTTCGAGGACTGCACGTCATCAATTATCGGATGTTTCCGAGAAGGACGGCCTTCTACGAAAGGCCAATTACCAAGATTGAATTTTCTCAGAAGCAGATTATCGTTGTTTTGTGACAAACAGAATTAACGAAGAAAAGAGACGGTTATGCGAAAATACAAAATAGATTTTAATTATTATACATATCTTAATATACATAATAATGATTTTATCTTTTATTTTTGTGCTCTCATTTAATACATATGTATCTAGGACGAGCTGCAATAATAATCATAATAATCCATTTCGTTACAAAATTGCTGTACACCTTTTTATTGCCATTAATTCGTTTTATTGCACATTCATATCGTTATTTTAATATACAACGCCTAGAAATATCTTGCAGGAATTTCTTGGCAGGCGTTGGTGAAGGTTCATCCGCATATTTTGCACACTGTAACGTTTGCCTGTCTAACATACTTATCTCGAGGATACTACAAGAACATAAAAGTAATACAACAAAGAAAGAGAACGCCAAGAATATTTATTATAAACTTAATTATAATAATCCAAATATACAGAGTGTTCCAAAAATGTTTATTAACAATTAGCCATATTTGACTATATTTTGCAAAATGATGATTTCTATTAAATTTATATTTCTAATTGTATTACTCCATTATTTGCCTGATTTTTTTGTTGTTCACTTTGGTTATCTTTAGTAACATTTAGCCACGTTTGGCTAATTTTTCAAAATGCAAGTCTTTTTGTTAAAAAAATCAATTATTACGACTCATTCTTGAAATCTTCTTAATTTCAAAATTTAGCCATCTTGGCTATGTTGTTGTTTTTTAAATAAAAAATCGCCAAATTTCTATTGCTTTGTTAGCCTTTATAACATACTTAGCTCGAGATTCAATAATATAAAGACAATACAATAAAGAAACGTTATAATAATCCAAATATACAGAGTGTCCCAAAAATATTTTATAAGACCGCGTGTGCCATATTTGGCTATATTTTTAGAAATTGTTAAATTTATACCTCTAATTGTATTACTCCATTATTTGCCTGATTTTTATTGTTCACTTTGGTTTATATTTAATAACACTTAGCCACGTTTGGCTAATTTTTGAAATTTCTAGTAAATTTCTACGTTTTTGTTAAAAAAAAATCAATTGGTACTCAGTCTTGAAATCTTCTTAATAATAATTAAAATTTTGTCATCTTGGCTATGTTGTTTTTTTTTAAATAAAAAATCGCCAAATTTCTATTATATTGTTTACCTTTATGACATACTTATACAATAATATACAGAGTCTCCCAAAAATATTTTGTAAGACCATGTGTGCCAGATTTGGCTATTTTTTTAGAAATGATCGTTTCTGTTAAATTTGTTTCTAATTATATTACTCCATTATTTATCTTGTTTTTTTGTTTATAACCTTTAATAACATTTAGCCACGTTTACAGATTATTAAAAAAATCGATTATTACGACACATTCTTATTAGTAATTAAAATTTAGCCATCTTGGTTATATTTTATTTTAATGAAAAACGGCCAAATTTCTACAGTGTTGACTACTTTTCCAGAGAAATTGTTTGGTTGGGCTGTTGTTCCTTGTTGTTTCCTAGTTATTGCATGTTTCTTTTAAATCCTTGGTTATATTAATAGACAATTAGCCAAGTTTGGCTAATTTTTAAAAATATAGCAATAAATTCATACCATTTTCGTAAAAAAATCCGCTACTACGATTTAATTTTGAACTTACCTAAATGGTTATTGCGTTTTTAAATCTTGGCTATGGTTCTATATGTAAACAATTAGCCACGCTTGACTAGTAAATTTATACCTTTTTACATAAACAGATTTTTGAGATTTATTTTTGAAGTTTCCTAATTGGTAATTAAAAGTTAGCCAACTTGACATTTTTTTAAATAAAAAATAGCCAAGAAATAGAAATTAACTGCTGTTACCCCTCTTTTCAATTTTGATTGAATTTTTCATTACAAAAATCGTGTTTTTGAACTTTCTTTGATTGAAATTAAGGAATTAGCCATCTTGGCTATTTTTTCACAAAAGCAATCAGATTTATGTCGTTATTTCTCCTTTTTTCGATAAGTCAGCCTTTGGTGAGCGTATTTTTTAATTATTTATAGATTTTCATTGTGAGCCACATCTAGTTCAAGCTTTAGAGGGTCTACCCTATGCAGGGTGTTCAAAATTTCGAATTGTATTAACTTCAATCCAATTTTTTGCCTAAACAAGTCTAAACAAATAAGTTTAATATACAGGGTGTCCCAAAAATACCATCAACCATATCTTTTTTTTTTTCGTAATTGATTGGCCGTTTGTTGTCACGATATTGACGCCTTTTCTTCTAGATATAGAGGATGACAACCCAAAGCTTTGTTTAGTGTCAAATGCAATGTTGCCAAAACATGATTTGTTTGACGTTCAGGTTCTGTCACTTGTCCTGATTTCTGATTAACTGACTATAGTTATATTATAATTTTTTTTTTCTTTTAATTTACAGGTTTCCCAGCTCGATAATCATTGTATTTAAGTGGAGTTATCAACATTCTGGATAATTATAAAATCGTTACTACTTCCAATTTTAGGTAAGTTAAAAATCATCGTTTTTTTTTTTTTAGTTTCAAAAACTATCATTGGTGGCCTTTTATAGGACAATTTATTTTATTGTATAAATAAATAAATAAATACAGAGACCCGTTCAATTCTTCAAAGAAAAAAAAAGAAATGAAAATAAAAGGAAAAAAAAACACAAACAACCGGTCAAATAGAAATCGGTCAAGAGCTGGGTTTAATAAATTACCGCCCACTAGATTTTACGATCGAATGTAAAAATAGGATAAAAAAAAACAAAAGAAGGAAAGAAAAACAGGATATGGAGTTGCAATGTTCGAAACAACAACCCGAGCTTATTTGTCCGACAAATTCTGGGGTTAAATGAAATAATTTATGAAGGAAGGATTTGGTAGTTTGAAAGCGATAAAACGGCAAAGATGAAGTGTCTAGGATAGAGAATATATTGTCTTATAAAATGAAGAAAGTTTTATATCCTGGTTCACTTTTATTTCTTTTTGTTTGGATCCTTTTTATTGAATTGTAAAAACAAAAATTAATAAGTTTAGGTTGAAAGCGCCATCTAGTATCTATTAACCCTAAGACAAAAGCAAAACAAGACACACTTTTCAAGAATGTTTAGGAAAAGAGGGTGAAGTTATCAAAAAATTATTTTGGTTAATACACACTACAGTGAAAATACTATTAAAATAATACATAAAAACAAAAGCCTTCTATCCAAAAAATACAATTGGGGCTAAGGTTTGAGTGACATATATGATCAAATTGAAAAAAAATTTCGATTTTATTTTTCAAAATTTGATTATATCATTTAGCCACTCGATCCCATATATTTTAGCCCACATTTTTGCTAATAAACTTGTTAGTTAAAAAAAACAATTGCTATTTCCTAAAAATTTACAATGAAAAGTAAATATATCCAGAATGATGGAAGCTAGAGACAAAATCGCTTACACAAATATGTAGATTTTGGTGGTAACACGTGGCATTATTATTTTACAAGCATTTTTAGGAAAAGAGGGGGAAGTTACGGAAAAATTATTTATCTCATTGGAAACTATAATAAAAATATTATTAAAATAGCACATAAAAACAAAAGCCTTCTATCAAGGAAAAACAATTGGTACTAAGTTTTGGGTGACACGTTATAGAATTAGATTTTTTTTCGGCAAAATTTATTTTACAACTCAAAACGATTTATTTTATTAAATCGAGACAAAAAAAATACCTACATTAAACAATCTAGAGAAAATAATTTCAATATCATGAAACAGCTGATCGGAATGTAAGCAAATCGTATATCCACACATGTATACATGTTCGGGCGATGTTAAAATAAAAATTTCACGCCAATTACTCAAGCAGCGTATTTAGAAGTCGATTACAACGTATCGGAATGCGCGTTACTGTAGATCAGCTGATTAGTCTGGGCAAAGTACGTTTTGCAAGAATAAACCCACCAAAATCCGACGAATCTCTCGCATAGAGCACATCCTGAATAAAAATATATGACAACATTGTAGCCGACAAAACTTTTGTATGGTTAGTGGTTTTTTTTTATTTATTTATTGTTTACGATTTGCATAAATCGATATACCCGTGAGTCATTATCTCTAATGTTTGAGTTCGAAACCGCCTTGTGTTGTCACGGCCGACTTAATCTTTATAGCAATAAAAACGAAATTGCAGATTACGACCGGGCTTTATTTAGAATTATACAAACGTCATCATGGCTGCTGCCTCGGAGACCACAGATAAAATATGTATTTAAAAGGTGAAAGTCAATGTACTCGTGTCCTCTGTCTCTTTGTACTTACATACTTACATTATAAACGTCAAAAGAGATAAATTTTCGTACGCCTTTTATTTCCATTTTTCTGACATTAAAATTCCTTTTTTTTATTTCAATTGTCTTTTGCGTGGTTGCCGCTAAAAATGTTTGTATTTTTAGCTGGAATGTGTTACAATTAAAGTATACAAGTCCGAGAATGTGAAATTTAATAAAATGCGTTGCTTTTTTTTTACATGACTGGTATGAACTAGTTTCGGCACTTAAATGCCATCGTTAGGTTTGATCTATGGTTGGTTAATGCGTTTAGGGCAATAGATCCTGATTTATTATGACAATTCAGTACAACAAAGCAAATTGGCTTGAAAAAACAAAAATAAACTCGCTTTCTATCCATGTTAAGAGGGGGTGTAGCTATCAAAATATAACAGCTGTCAAATTCTAAAAAACAGTTTTTGACAACTATCAAATTGTAAAAACAGTTACATTCCACACTTTTTCGACTTGAATTTTCCGGTAAATAGTTATTTAGTAGATGTCAAAAAAAATTTTGACAGCTGTCATATTAAAAAAAACGCAATTTTTCGGTTTTAACAATTGGAACTGTCAAAAAAGACATCTGACAGCTGTGAAATGATAAGTTTCGTTTATTTTTCACGAATTTGAATGTGATAACCCATCAAACAAAATTTTGACAGCTGTCAAATTGTTAAAAATACTGTAATTTTTCCCGATCACGACACTTGCTAGCTGTCAAACTCTTCAAATATTGACAATTGTAACGACAAAAGACATTCAACACCTTTAAATTTGTAATTTGAATAAGTTGTAAAAACGGTTGTATTTTCCTATGAAAATAATTTTGACAGCTGTCAAATTATATGCTATAAAAAGAGAATTAATTTTATGGTTTTTTTTTTAAACTGGTATTACTGTAAATATAATTTCTGATAGCTATCGACTTGTAGATACAATATTTCCGTTTTAGATTTCACTATTATAGCTGTCAAAAACACACCTGTCAACTATAAAGTTAGTTTTGAAGAGGGTAATTATAAAGAAATGTCTTAAAATTATCAAATTGTCTGAGCAATCATTTCGCTTATTTTAACATGCGTAGTTATCAATATATATTTCTGACAGCTGTCAAATCGAAAAACATTTTTCTCATTTGACACTTACTATTACATTTGACTATTCTAGCTGTCGTTTTGACATTTGCATATGCCAACTGTGAAAATTGATTGTTTGTAATTTATCAAGATATTTTTGACAGCTGTCAAATTGCAAAAGCAGCATCATTTTCTGCAATTTAAAACAATTGTAAGCAGTATTTTTTGTTGTTCTTGTTTAAAGCTATAAAATTGTAAAGTAATTTTGTTTGTTTTAGTTTCAGTAGGTGCAAGAGCTAAAATACTTCTGACAGCTGTCACACATTGTGAAAACAATTATTTTAACGATGTCAAAAGATTTATCCCTATTTTGACCTTTGTAGCTATCAAAATATTTCTAACAGTTGTTAAAATTGCAAAAAAATACCTTTTTTCCACAATTTCAACACTTGTGTCAAAATATTTCTGATGCCTGTCAAAACTTATAAGTACAGTATTTTTCTTTCGGATTTGACTATTCTAGTTATGAAAACACACCTGACGGCTATAAAATTTTAAAATAGGTTTTTTTTTACAATTTTGAATATGGTAACCCCCACTTAAATATTTCTGACAGCTGTCAAATTACACAAACGGCATCTCTGTTTACAATTTGAACACTTGTAAGCGATATTTTTTTGTTATTGTCGAAAGCTATAAAATTGTAAGAATCAATTTTTTCTGTCTCAGTTTTTGGTAGGCGTAAGAGCTAAAATACTTCTGACAGCTGTCACACATCGTGAAAACAATTATTTGAAAGATCTCAAAAGATTTATCCTTATTTTGACGTTTGTAGGTATCAAAATATTTCTGATACTTGTTAAAATTGCAAAAAAGCACCGCCTTTTTTCCACAATTTCGTCACTTATAAGTGTCAAAATATTTCTGGTGTCTGTCAAAACTTGCAAATGCATTATTTTCGTTTCAAATTTGGCTATTCTAGTTATGAAAACACACCTGACACGATTTTATAAAACGGATATTTTTTTACAATTTCGAATGTGGTAACCCCCACGACAATATTTCTGACAGCTGTCAAATTGCAAAACAACAATTTTTTCTTCACGATTTCAACATTCGTGGGCTTATATTGTTTTGAAAGATGGACAAACTATAAAACTACTTATTCTTCTTCTTATTTTGTTTAAAGTATTTCTGAGAGCTGTCAAAAAGTGTTTGACATCTGTCAAATTGCAAAAACAACAATTTTGTCTACGATTTCCATATTTATACGTGAGATATTTTTTTGCAAGTTAGAAAATTATAAAGTCAATACTTATCATCGCTGCCAACCTATAAAAACGGTAATCTCTTGTTAAATTTGACTAACCTAGCTGTCAAAACACGCCTGATAGCTCTAAAATTGTGAATATTAGAAAAATGGCCGAAATGGCCTTGTATATATTCGTTCTTATCTTGGCACGACAGCATGAACTCTATTCAGCAACCCCTTATTGGAGCCTCCCACATGCTCAAATAACAAACACCTTTTATTCGCACTTATTGCCGTAACAGTCTCGACGCTTCATACAAGTCTCTTTAGATCGTCAATGACATTATTACAACTTTAAAAATAATGAGGTTATGTGCTTCAAGTCGCCTCACGAACGGGCGAAATATTATAACCCAATAAATATTTCTATTTTGCCGATAACATCTAGTTTGTTTTATTCGATATGAATCGTTTATGAAATGCTTTTACGATGAATCAAAGAGCTGATATTTCGAAGGAACAAAAGCCGTAATACGCATCACTCGGAGACTAAACAAGGACGTTGTTGAAACAATAAAATCTTGATAACGACAGGATATAGTCGACAGCGACAAATCACGTTGGCTTTGTTAATTACAGTGCGCAGAATAATAATCTTAGCATACTCAGTTTTAGTTTTTGTCGCCTTTAAAACGAGAAAAAAAAACTAACAAAGAGTGGAATTTGACGTGCATTTGTTCGTTTTATTGCGCTTTTAAAATATTCAAGTTTTACCTCAAAATGTGAATAGCACGATATGTCCTTGCTTGAGGCGTTATTACTAACGGTTTTTTTTCCTCCTATCATCCTATATCGGGGCAGTGGAAAATTATTTATAGGTAAAACCGACTTCCTTGACTTATAAATAAAACGGTTATAGTCTATTTTTATACTTTCTAATCCTATATTCACGTTTTAATATTTTAAAAGTCAGGATAATCTTCTTGGAATTAACTGCAAGGACGATTCACGTTTTCTAGTTCTAATTGAATATTAATGGAAACGGCATTCTGCTGTCTCTGTTAGCCTAATTGCTCTCGTATGCCTTCGGAGCCGACCTGAGTGACCTGATAGGATTCCTGTCAGTAAACGGAGTTTGTCTTTGCTCACAGTGATAAGTTGATTGAATCTGTCCTGGTTGAAGATGAGTTTGTTTGTCTTGCCTAGTTCGTTTAGCTTAGACAAGCATTCTCGAACCATTACAATCCTCAATGTGTCATAACCACAATAAGTGTTTGACAGCTGTCAAATTTTAAAAAAAACACTAATTTTGACAACGGCTATTTTGTCTTTTTGCAGTTCCAATTCTTAGAACTGTCAACATATTTCTGATAGCTGCCAAATAAAAAAAAAACTAGTTCATTACAAGCTTAATGTCGTAGCCTCAAAAAATGTTTGACAGCTGTCAAATTGTTCGTTTTGTTTTGTTTTTAATTAATTTCATAGTAGTGGTGTCTTAATCGTAACCAAATTCGATCAAATTGTAAAAACAATTTTTTTTCAGATTTGACAATTATCAATTATTTTTGACAGTTCTGAATATTGTAACTATCAAGGTAATTCTAACTCTAGAATTATAACCGCAGTTAATGTTTCAACGGTTATTTTTGACTAACTAATTCTAAATGTTGTAGATACAAAAAGTGTTTGACAGCTGTCAAATTGGAAAAACAACGGTTGTTTTCTCTTTTTGCAATTCCGATTCTTAGAACTGTCAACATATTTCTGATGGCTGTTAAATTGAAAAAAGAAACACTAATTCCTTACAATGTTAACGTCGTAACCCAAAAAAGTGTTTGACAGCTGTCAAATTGTTCGTTTTGGTTTTTATTTTATTAATTTCATAGTAGTGCTGTCTTAACCGTAACAAAATTCGATCAAATTGTAAAACCAGTCTTTTTTTTTTGCAGATTTGATAATTATGAATTATTTTTGACAGTTCTGAAGATTGTAACTGTCAAAGTACATATTTCTAACAGCACTCGAATTATAAACGCAGTTATTTTTAACCGGTAAAACTGATATTTAAACGTTATGAGGGACTATCAACATATTTCTGACCGCTGTCACTTTGTAAAAACAGTTAATAGAAAAAGTGTTTGACAGCTGTCAAATTGTTCGTTTTGTTTTCTCTTATTAATTTCATAGTGCTGTCTTAACAGTATAAAAATGCGATCAAATTGTAAAAACAGTTTTTTTTTTGCAGATTTAACAATTATCGATTATTTTTGACAGTTCTGAAGATTGTAACTGTCGCCGTTTTTTTGACAGCTCTCGAATTATAAACGCAGTTAATGTTTCAAGGGTTATTTTTAACCGGTAAAACTGATATTTAAACGTTATGAGGGATTGTGAACATATTTCTGACAGCTGTCACTTTGTAAAAACAATTACATTTTTACAATTCTAAATATATATTGTAAATACAGAAAGCGTTTGACAGCTGTCAAATTGGATATTTTTGACAATCGCTGTTTTCTCTTTTTGCAATTCCGATTCCTAGAACTGTCAAAATATTTCTGATAGCTGCCAAATTTTTAAAAAAATCACTAATTTCTTACAATTTTAAATGCCGTAACCTCAATTATCGCTTGGCAGTTGGATATGACAATTACGACACTAATAACAGTAATTTGTGACATCTTTAACAGCTATGACTGATACAATATCTCTAGACAGCTGCCAAATCATAAAAATAGTGTTTTTTGGAAATAAATTCGTATTTTTCAATTTTGACAGCTACGGTGTGTCTTTGTTTCAATTTCAAATTTCCTAACCATCACGTCAATATTTTTGACAGCTATCAAGTTGTAGAAAAATTCTTTCGAAATATGGAAAACTATAAAACCAATTCTCTTCATCTTATTCTGGTTAAAAGACTTCTGATATCTGTCAAAAAGTGTTTGACAGCTGCCAAATTATAAAAATACTGATTTTCGATAATTTCGAGCGTCTCAATCAATCAGCACTTTCAGACAATTAAAGAACTGTTCGAGATAGTTTTTTTCAAGATTCGATTATTGACAGTTGTCTGATATAAAAGGATACTATTTTTGACAGTTAAGCCTCATAACACAATTTCTCTGACACTCAAATGCAATAAAAAAATAAAAAAAGTAATTATTTGGACTTGACAGTTTTATGTGATATGACATGTGTAGCTATTGACATATTTCTGACAGCTGTCAAATGTACAACATAAAACGGTACCTTTTACACAATTTCAACACTTGTAGGCTGTTTGACAGCTGTCAAATTGCAAAAACACTGATTTTCGATCATTTCGAGCGTCTCAATCAATCAGCAATTTCATACAACTGAAGAAATGTTAGAAATAGGTTTTTTTTTAGATTCGATTTTTGACAGTTGTCTGATATAAATGGTTACTATTTTTGACAGTTGTCCGCCTCAAACAGTCATTTTTCGTTGCACTTTTAACAGCTGCAACTGACACAAAATCTCTGACAGTCAAATTATAAAAAGCAGTATTTTTTTGACTTGACAGTTGTATGTGATATGACATGTGTAACTATTGACATATTTCTGACAGCTGTCAAATGTACAATATAAAACGGCACCATTTTCCACAATTTTAGTTAAAATACTACTGACAGCTGTCACATTCTGTCAAATAAATTATTTTTAAGATTTCAACATGTAGAACTGTCAAAATATTTCCGACAGCTGCCAACTTGTAAATACAGTATTTTTAAATTCCAAAAACAGTACTTGTGAGGGATATGTAGTTTTAAAAGTAGGGAAAACTATAAAACTAATTATTTTCTTCTTATTTTGTTTAAAATATTTCTGTGAGCTGTCAAAAAATGTTTGACAGCTGTCAAATTTTTTAAATACTTATAATTTTGGAAAAAAACGGTAAGAAACAGACGTAATCGAATTTGTCATCCTCTTAAGGGTATCCTTATCGCGGTCTGTATCAGCAGGTCTATTTTATCAGTTAGAGTACCGAACCGAGGTTAACAAAAAAAAAAACGTTATCAACGGTGGCATAGACTTTATTAGTGGAACGCGTATTTTTATCGCATTGTACTTCCGGATTTGTGTCAGATTAGAATGCTTACTTACCGTTCAAATGTCTTATCAGAGCACAGGCCTCGAAATGAATATGAATATAGTGAATTGTAACACATTAACACTACTACGCCGTCATTGATAAGTTCATTGATAAAGAATGTACTACGATATCGAAAGTTCTGGAAAAATATTCGTCGTGTCATTTGTGCGATGCTGTCGCATTCGTTTTGAAGTGCGTGTTTATTTAGAAATTCTCAGGATTTTTTTTTGATCTTTATTTAGGACATGTCGAGATAGTATCGCTGATTCACCAACCACACTTAAATATTATTAAGTTGTATAAATGCTATATTCTAGACTAATATCCTGTTGTAGATGGACAAGTAATCGAGAGACCTAAATACCTTTCAGTTGGTTCCTCTCTATGAAGTGTACACTCTATTAATAGCGCTCTAACGAGTATTAATTTTACGCTGACATACTTTCTGTTTTGGGAAATTCGGTATCGAACTTAATTTAATTCGTGTTGAAATATAATACAACCACTAAGCACAGGAATCATTATAATCCATAAATCTAACGATTTTATATAATATGTAATTAGAATTAGATTATTTTTTTTAAATAACGCCTCAAATAGGCACTAACCAAAACTGTCAACCTTGTGTACTACGATATCCTATCGAAAACAAAAGATATGCGGGCTGGGTGACGTCACGACGCCCCCATGACTTGATTCCCCGAGAGAGTACATTAGCCATATGTGACCGTGAGACCGTAGTTGCTAAGCAGATACTGTGTTGTTAGTGTGCGTCGTTGCTGCTGCTGTTGCTCTTGCGTTTCTCTTGTGTGTTGTGTTGTGTTTTTTTTTTTTTTTTTTTTTAATGGTCATCACGGAGTGAGCCAAGGTCGCGGCAAGGACTCCGCTGCATCAGCACCAACCGCAGCAGTACTACCACCAAGAGAGTTACTACACTATCAGGCAAGAAACCGCGACTTATGCGTGTGTGCATTTCGTATACTTACATGTCCCGTCCGGCTTTCGCATTCTTCAGTTTGCGGCGATGCTTTTTTGTTTTTTCCTCTTTCGTCCTCTTCTATTCGGAGGGGGCCCCCGTCTCGTTGGGCTGGTCTTGTTCGACTCCTACGTGCATAATTAAACTAGATGTCGTTATATTAAAAAAAAAGAGTTCGTCTAAATTGTTGTATTGTGACAGGTCTGCTACTAATATTTGTCCCCTTCCCTCTTCCGAATCACCCTCCCCTCTTCCTCCTCCGCCACATCCTCAAATTTAATTTTTTTTACGGTAGAAACCTCAAATTCTCTCGATCAGGTCTGTTTCTTACCGTTCTTTTCCAAAATTATAACAAAATAAGTGTTTTAAAAATGTGACAGCTGTCAAACAAGTATTGAAATTGTGGACAAAATTATTGTTCTTAGAATTTGACAGCGCGAAGGTTACCACATTCGAAATTATTAAAAGAATCGCTTTTACAATTTTACAGCTGTCAGATGTGGTTCCACAGTTCGAATAGTCAAATTTTGAAAAAATTAGAAATTATTTTGACAGTTCACTTTGTTGAAATCTTAAAAATAATTTATTTCACAGCATGTGACAGCTGTCAGTCGTATTTTAGCTGTCTATCCACTAAAATATCCGCCTGCGAGTGTTGAAATTGTGGAAGAAGACGTTGTTTTTTATGTGTGTTTTTTGCATTTGACAGCTGTCAAAAAATATCAATAGTTACACATGTCATATCACGTACAACTGTCAAGTCCAAATAAATACCGCTTTTTATAATTTGACAGTCAGAGAGTTATCGTGTCAGTTACAGTTGTTGAAAATGCAACGAAAAAAAAAAAAATAGTACCCTTTTATATCAGACAACTGTCAGAAATCTAATCCGAAAAAAAAACCTATTTCTAACATTTCTTAAGTTGTCTGAAATTACTGATTGATTAAGACGCTCGAAATTATCGAAAATCAGTGTTTTTACAATTTGACAGCTGTCAAACATTTTTTTGACAGCTGTCAAAAGTCTCTTAACCAGATTAAGATGAAGATAATTGGTTTTATAGTTTTCCATCTTTCGAAATTCGATTTTTCTGCAATTTGATAGCTTTTTATAATTTGACAGTCAGAGATATCGTGTCAGTTGCAGTTGTTGAAAATGCAACGAAAAAAAAAATAGTACCCTTTTATATCAGAAATCGAATCTGAAAAAAAACCTATTTCTAACATTTCTTCAGTTGTCTAAAATTACTGATTGATTGAGACGCTCGAAATTATTGACAGCTGTCAAAAGTCTTTTAACCAGATTAAGATGAAGATAATTGGTTTTATAGTTTTCCACTTTTCAATTTTTCTGCAATTTGATAGCTGTCAAAAATATTGACGCGATGGTTAGTTTGAAATTGAAAAAAAAACACCCCGCAGCTGTCAAAATTGAATAATACTATTTTGCCAGCTATCTAGAGTGACGACGGAGACAACCTGGAATAACCTTGAAAATCCCATTTTTTTCGAAATATAGTGGAAGGTGATGGGGGAGGGGGGGAGGGAGGTGGAATTAAATTTTCTCTCAATATCTTCCGAACTATTCAAATTTTGACGCCGAAATCTTAACACAAACAAAATTCCTAAACCTGCAACATAACTAATTCTGGTCGGTTTTGACAGTTGTAATACTGTCAAAACTGATTTGACAGGTATAAACTTTTAAATTCGACATATTTCTAATGGCATGGCTGGTCATTTTTTACGATTTTAAATATGTTTGACAGCTGTCAAATTGTAATTCTCCTCTAAGCTGTCGAGACTACTAAAATGGTAAAATTTCTGACAGCTGTCAAAATTATAACAGTAATTTGTTACAGTTTTAACAGGTGTAATTATGACAATATCCCCGACACTCGTCAATTTGTAAAAAATTGCAGATTTTTTCGAAAGCCGTTTTAACGGATATAATTGAAATATTTCTATTTCTGTCAAACAGCTGTCAAATTGTAAAAATATCTAACGATTCACAGTTTCGATGTTTGTACCCGTTTACGCTATCAAGGCTGCCGAACTATAATAATTTGACAATAGTAAAATAATTTAAAACAGTAATATATTAGACAAAAATTACAATTTGACAGCTGTCAAACACTTATATTTGGTTACGACATTTAAAGTCGCAAAGAATTACCGTTTCAACATTCGGAACTGTAACAATAAACAGTCGACTTAAAAAATTGACACTTTTTTTGGACTTGACAGTTGTATGCGATATGACATGCGTAACTATTGATATATTTCTGACAGCTGTCAAATGTACAACATAAAACAGCACCTTTTACCACAATTTCAACACTTGTAGGCGGTTATTTTGTTTGTTATTTTAGTAGATAGAAGAGTTAAAATACTATTGACAGCTGTCACATGCTGTCAAATAAATTATTTTTAAAATTTCATTATATAGAACTCTCAAAATATTTCCGACAGCTGTAAAATTCTATATAATTGAAAGTTTCTATTTCAGAAGAAAAAAATTACAATTTGACAGCTGTCAAATTGTAATTTTCGGTTGCGGCAGTTAAAAGTCGCAAAGACTTACCGTTTCACTGTAGCAATAAACAGTCGACTTTAAAAATTGGCAGCTAATTAGATATATTTTGACAATTACAATTGTCAAATCTCAGAGACAATCATCTTTATAATATGAGAGCTGTCAAAAGCTATAAAAAATATTTCATAATTGTTGATGTTGTTGAATTGTTTTTGTAATCTGACAGCTGTCAGAAATATTTTGACAGTTACAATTGACAGTTACACCTGCAGGAGGGTGGAATGGAAAGGTAATAAAACGTCTTTCTTTTTATGACTGATCATATTCGTGTCAAACATATCCCAACACGCAGCACGCACAACTATTTAATTCCCCCCGTATATACAATAAAAGCATAACTTCCCTCGTTCTTTTCCCCTAACAACAACGTTGCATATTTCCACGCAACGAAGCTCGAAAAGAAGTAGAATACATCAATAAAGGTCAATGGCATCCTCCTAAAACTCATAAGACGCCTCAGAAGTTCTACGTTGTAGAGAGACTCGGGCGAAGAGAGCAACAACAATAATCAATACTTTGTCGGTTTTAGTACTTTACGGAGAATTGTGTCCTTCCCTTTTTCCCCTTATTGATTCATTGAATGTATGTATATGTCTATACAACATACGGACGTCCGAAAACTCGAGCTTAATATGAAAATTAAAACGCCTGTGCACCTGTTTTAATTCTATTATTACACACAACTTGCATCCATCAAGTAAGTGTTATCTTAAATTTGTTAAAAAAAAAAACTTTAACCTGATTTCGCCTCCAACACATTGGTAACAGTGCATCTTCTTTCTTCTTTGCGTGTGAATCGTTAACGTAACGTTGCTGCTGTCTGAAAACGACTTTTAGGCCTCACCGAGAGCCTACAACTTGTTATAACCTGCTAGACGGATGTTATATGCTCTCGTGTCTTGTGCAGTCGTCGTCGTCGTCTATTTGTTCGCATACCATTCTCGAAGAATGTGGTGATATGCCGGCGGGCACAACGCGACCAGAAAGAATGCGATGCCGGCAAAAATTGGCCAAGCGCGCTCCGCTTTGTACAGCTAGTCGTAGAAGAAATGTTCCTTCCCGGATACGAATCCGCAGTCAATTTGTATAGTTTTCATAATGTTTAAAATACTTCAATTTTTTGAAAGCTTTTTATCATACTGTAACGGTTTTAACACGTGTTTCTAACAGCTGTCAAATTTGACAAGTATAATTGTCAAAATACATCAAATTTACTAAAAACAATTCTATCACGATTATTAAAAAAAACTATTAGACGGCAGCATATTAACGGTTCAAATATTTGCAAAAACTACGTTTTTTTTTTCAGTTATCAATTTTTTGATTCCGAGTTATCAATTTTTTTACAATTCCGCATGGTTGTTAAAAAGATCGATTTTTGACAGCTGTCATATTATGAAGACGGTAATTATAAAAACACTTATTTGTTTAGTATTTCAATCATTTTAACTGTCAAAACGCTTTTAATAGTTATCACTTATCACAACACTTCTGACAGCTGTCAGATTATAAAATCAGTATTTTTTCAAATTTGATAATTACGAAATATTTTGTGTAGTATGTATTTTTGACAGCTCTCATATGTTTAGTATCTCGATCATTGTTACTGTCAAAATGCTTTTAATTGTCAAGTTATAAAAAATAAATAACTTGATAATTACCACTTTTACAATATTTCTGACAGCTGTCAGATTATAAAAACAGTATTTTGTCAGATTCAACAATTATGAAGTATTTTTTATGGGCTTGACAGCTCTCGTATTATAAAGACGGTTGTTATACAAAGATTTGTTTACTATTTCGACTATTGGAAATGAAATGATACTTTTAATAACTGTCAAATTATAAAAAACCGTAATTTTTATAAAATTTTTTTTTAATTTGACAGTTGCTGCTATCACGATACTTTTGACAGCTGTCAGCATCTAAAAATGATGATTGGAATAATGAAAGTAGCTTCCATTGCTTGAATTCTTGATATGATGCGTTCATTTAGTTTATTTTGATAATTACGCCTATCAAAATATGTCTGACAGGTGTCAAATTGTAGAAGCAGTTTTGACAATTGTCAACTGTCAAAATGCTTTAATATCTATAAAACTGTAGAAATAGTAATTTTTCCTTTAAAATTTGACAGTTACTGCTATCATGATATTTCTGACAGCTGTCAATGTCTAAAAACGATAATTGGAGTAATGAAAGCAACTTCAATTGCTTGAAGACTTTTATAAAGATCAGTTATTATAAAAAAAACAGAACAATACTGATTTTTACAATATAACGGCTTTTTTCAAATTTGACAGTTATTAATAATTTTTTAAAGTTCAGTTTTTCTTGCAATATTTTAACAGCTTATAATTGTAAAAAATGCTTTTAATAATCGTCAAGTTATAGAAAACAGTGATTTTTGTTTACATTTGACAGTTATCACTCTTACAATATTTCTGTCAGCTGTCAGATTATAAAAACAGTATTTTTTTCAAATTTGACAATTACGAAATATTTCTTGTCAGATTATAAAAAGTATTTTTGACAGGTGTCATATTATGAAGATAGTTATTATAAAAACACTTATTTGTTTAGTATTTGGATCATTGTAACTGTCAAAATGCCTTTAATAACTGGAAAGTTATTTAAAAAAAAAACAGTGATTTTTGTTTAAATTTGACAGTTACCACTTTTACAATATTTCTAACAGCTGTTAGATTATAAAAATAGTATTTGTTCATATTCGGCAATTAGGAAATATTTTGTATAATAAACATTTTTGACAGCTCTCGTATGTTTAGTATCTCGATCATTGTAGCTGTCAATAGTTACTGTCAAGTTATGAAAAAACAGTGATTTTTGTTTAAATTTGACAGTTACCACTTTTAAAATATTTCTGACAGCTGTCAGATTATAAAAACAGTATTTTTGACAGCTGTCAAATTATGAATACAGTTCTTATAAAAACACTTATTTGTTTAGTATTTCGATCATTGTAACTGTCAAAATGTTTTTAATAGTTGTCGAAGTTATAAAAAACAAGTCATTTTTGGTTTAAATTGTGCAGTTGGTACTATCACAATATTTCTGACGGCTGATTCAAAATCTGAGAATGGTGATTCAAGTAATTTTTGTATAATATTTATTTATTTGTTTTAGTAAAGAAATTATTTTAGAACCAGGAGGTACAAAAATGTCAAAGTTACGCGAGGTTTTACTTTTAAGCTTTTTTTCAACAAAAGCGCGTTCTTGGGAGGGGGGGGACGGTGAGGAAGAACTAAAGAAGAGGGAAACTCTGTCTGTAAAGTTTAATCGAAATCAGGTTGTAGCAATTGTTATTATGATTAATTTTGTGAGTCTCATTATTTTTTAACAAGTTGGAGAAAGAGGTGGCTGTATGTATCCGAGAATGACTGATTGGTAATTTATAATTTTATTGATTTTGGAGAAAAAATTTTTTGTACAAAAATGTCAAAAGCGAGGTTTCAAGCTGTTTTTCCGATAAATTAAAAGAAAATTTATTTAGGAAAAAATAAACTAAATTATTTTGTCGATTTTGATCGAAAGTCCAATTGTTATCAAAATATTTGTGAGAAAAACGAGATGTCAGCAGTTCAAACATTTATTTAAAAAAAAAACAATTGACTGCTCTCATATTATCAAGATCAAAGATATTATAGACAATTGCAACTGTCAAAATGCTTAAATAACTGTCAAATTGTAAAAACAGTAATTTTTGTTTTTAAATTTGGCGATTGGTACTATCACAATATTTCTGACAGCTGTCAAAATCTAAGAATGACGATTGAAGTAATGAAAGTAGGTTTAATTGGTTGAATATTGAAAATGAATTGTGTTTAAAAAAAAAACCTGCTTTTCAAACGATTAAAAAATATAATCGTTGTGTAATAGAACAAGTTGCACGGGAGCAAGTAGGAGGAATTAGTCGGTCGTATACATAGATACATACGCATAAGTATTCCCACAGCAAAATTGTACGAAATAGGCATGCTAATGTAAATACACTGCCTACTAATAATAATACCCCGGCAACTTAACATTAGAAACGTATGCACAAGTATTACAATCACTCACGAACACACGTAGATAGCGCTATTAAATACAACAACATGATTTTTAAATGGTTCGGTCACAGAATACAACGCCTTATCGGTAATTCTTGGATTTCAACGCGATGCTTGAATTCGACGAGACTAACAATTAAACGTTTATTTTTATGTTTCCAATTTCCATTTTTTTTTTAACGACATATATATCAGCTGTTTTCTGTCGACTTAACGTCACGTAGTTTTCAAACGGCCGTCTTGATCATTCATTTGAGAATTCGCGTTTAATTTAGTAAAATATTTTGGCAAACTTAATGGAAATGAATGCGCGTTTTATATAAATAAATCTCAAACGCAAAACAACTTTATTACACATATATTACTGTAAAATTTCATTTAAAAATATGTTTCCTATCAAGATTAAAAATTAAGTTGAAAGTTTGAGTAATTTCTAGTTTATTCTCGAAGAAATCTTAAATCGTTCGGTCAGGACTCACTCGATGAATCAGTTCTTAAGATTGTTGACCCAAACCATAAAAATGAATCATTCTAACAGCATGACTACATCACCGATTCGTCTAAACTATAATGTTTTGTAAAGTGAAAGCAATATAGAATGAAACTTATAGGAAGAGGGATTTCGACATTTATTCTCCGAATTTTTTGCTTATTTATTTGTTAGAGAAAGAAATTATTTTAAAAATAGGGGGGTGAGAAGCCACCCCACCCTCCCGCCCCATTTCTCCTCGTAGATTTACAAAAATTTCAAAATCACGCAAGGTTTGAAGCTTTTTTCACCAAAATCGAGTTTTTTTTGTTTTTAAATTTAAAAGTTGGTATTATCACAATATTTCTGACAGCTGTCAGATTATATAAACAGCTGTCATATTATGAAGACAGTTATAATAAAAACACTTAGTGGATTATAACTGTCAAAATGCTTTTAATAACTCACTTTTACAATATTTCTGAAAGCTGTCAGATTTTAAAAGAAGTATTTTTTCGAATTCGGCAATTACGAAATATTTTTGACAGCTGTTATATGTTTAGTCCTAACATGAGATAGCTATCAATCGAATTATTTTTTTCGATTTTGACAGTTCAACTATCAAAAAATGAAAAAATTACTGACAGAGCTGTCAAGTTCAAGTTGTAAAAACAATTGACTGCTCTCATATTATTAAGATTAAAGATACGTATTATAGAAACGCGTATTCTCTTACTGTTTTGACAATTGTAACTGTCAAAATGCTTAAAAACTAATTCTTGTTTAAATTTGACAGTTATCACTTGAAAAAATTGACAGCTGTCAGATTATAAAAACAATAGTTCTTCATATTCGGCAATTACGAAATATTTTGTATAGTAAACATTTTTGACATCTCTCATATTATGAAGACAGTTATTATAAAAACAGTTATTTGTTTAGTATTTCGAACATTGTAACTGTCAAAATGCTTTTAATAACCTGTCAAGTTATAAAAACTTTGATTTTTTTCAAAATTTGACAGTTATCACTTTACAATATTTCTGACAGCTGTCAAATTATTAAAACAGTATTTTTTCGAATTCGGCAATTACGAAATATTTTGTATAGTAAGTATTTTTGACAGCTCCTATATGTTTAGTATCTCGATCATTATAACTGTCAAAATGCCTTTAATAACTGTCACGTTATTAAAAAAAAAACCGTGATTTTTGTTTAAATTTGACAGTTAACACTTTTACAACATTTATTTATTATAATTTTGATTTTAAATTTGACATTTACTACTGTCACTATGTTTCTAATAACTGTCAACATCAACATATTCAACAGATTTTGCCGAATAAATATAAAAAAAAGTTATTTAAAAAAAACAATTGAAGAGGAAGCGAAAATTATTATTTAAAAATATCGGGGGGGGGAAGAGGAGGGGAGGTAGTATATTTTACAATTTTAAGGATATTTACGTCATCCAAATTTATTAGATTTAGAGAGAGAGACATTATTTTTACTTAATCATAATACATCATTTTTTTCCGAAATAGGTTTTTTTTTAAATATTGTTTAGTTTGACCGATTTGAGAAACGAAACAGAAATTATTTCATAGAAAATTTCAGCGCGGGTGGGGTGAGCGGGGGCGTGACCTGAAATTGCGCAATTGTATTATCGTTACACCAAGATGTTGATTATAATCTATTTCTTAGCGATCTTGAGATATGCCGCTATCAATCAAATTACATATAAGTCAATTGTTTTTTTTTCAATTTTGACAGTTCAAGTATCAAAAAAATTACTGACAGCTGTCAAGTTCAATTCTAAAAAAAACAATTGACTACTCTCATATTAGCAAGATCAAAGATAGCATAGAAAGACGTATTCTCTTATTATTTTGATAATTGCAACTGTCAAAATGCTCAAACAGCTGTCAAATTGTAAAAAACAGTAATTTTTGTTTTTAAATTTGACAGTTATGATTGTCACAATATTTCTAACAGCTGTCAACATCTCAAAATGATGATTGAAATAATGAGAGTAGTTTTAAGCGATTCATTTATTTAACAGATTTATTCGAATAAATATAATAAAAGTTATTTAAAAAAAAACAAGTGAAAACCAGAAATTATTATTCAGAAAACGTGATTTTATTTATTTAAAAAAGCGATTTTTTCCGAGGGGCTCCCCTTACTTTTAAAGTAGTAAGAAGACAGCTGAGGAGGCTCTCATATTATCAAAGATATTGTCTTACTATTTTGAGTCAAAATGTACTATTTGACAATTGCGACTGTCAAATTGTCAAATTGTAAAAAACAGTAATTTTGTTTTTAAATTTTTATATTTATGTCAACATCTTGTTATATAATCTTGATTTTCGAATAAATATAATAAAGTTATTTACGAAAAAATAAGAAATTATTATTTTAAAAAAGGGGGTGGAAGGGAGGAGGGGAGGTAGAAAACGTGAAAGTCTTGTTATATAATTTTTTTATGCCGACGATAGTAGTAAGTAAATTATTTTTTCGATTTTTTTTCGACAGCTGTCAAGTACAAGTTATTAAAAAAACAATCGACTGCTCTCATATTATCAAAAATATTATAGAAAGACGTATCGTCTTACTATTTTGACAATTGCAACTGTCAAACTGCTTCAATAGCTGTCAAATTGTAAAAATAGTAATTTTTGTTTTTAAATTTTGACAGCTACTACTGTCAATATGTTTCTGATAACTGTCAACATCTAAAAGGGGTGATTGAAGTAATGAAAGTAGTTTTAAGCGATTCATTTATTTAAAGTTATAAAAAAAACTAAAAAATAAGTGAAAAAAGCAGAAATTATTATTAAAAAAAAATAGGAGGGGGTGGGAGAGGAAAGGAGGTAGTAAATATTACAATTTTAAGGACACATATTTATAAAAGTCGTCCAAATTTATTAGATTTATAATAAAAACAACAAAAAAAAATTAAAACAAAAATTGAGTGTATAGGGTACTCAATGGAGGGGAAGGGGAGACTCTGCCTTTATTTATTTTTTTTTAATTTTTAATAATGTGTGTTATAATTTTAGGAATATTCTTAAAAATTAAAAAAAAATCGCGCAAACTTTGGAAAAAAAAAGAAGAAGGGGGCTTGACCCGAAATCGGGCGACTCTACCTCCTTAAAAAATAATTTTCTAATTTTTTTTTTTTTTCCCGACAAATAAAAAGGAGCAAAAGCAATGAGAGTTTCAACAGAAAAATTATTCCATCGATGAGAAACAATGCGTTCGATTTTTTTAAATATTGTTTAGTTTGACCGATTTGAGAAATGAAATTATTTTTATAGATAATTAGTTCCTCTTCTTTCCAGATATAGTTTTTCTCTATCCTTAGCACTCTTAGCAGTCTTTTTTAAATGTTGTTTAGTTTGACCGATTTATTTTAATATAACCTACGTTTTTAATTCTATGCAATTGCCAATAAATTAATTCGTTTTTCTCGTTTTTATTTTCAGATCTCGATCCACCACCACCACCAACGCCCCCATCAGTAAAAACCATGCGGCTAGTCGATTCTCCGAAACAGGCGAATTCCCTCTCATCGAAACACGCATCCTTTTAGTCCTTCAGAGAAACGTTCGTAAATAAAAATAACATAACGCCCATCTAACTAGAAAAAATCATTTAAATAACATACATACATTAATGTAATACTCACGCAGATATAATACAAACCTACCAGTTTTTAATAATCGGGAGACCGAACCTCTCGTGTATGCCTCGTTCTCAGTCGCGCAACCGACACGACGAGAGCTATAGCCACACGGCTTTTATAAAATATCGAATGGGAATGCAAAGTTTTACGAGATGCACCGCAAGATTTTCGCGAATAGGTCAGACGGAGAACGATATATATTTTATATCGATGTGAGCGAGTGAGATGTGGATCGTCTCGGCAGTTAAGTTAGGTTAAGGACCCAGACAGTCCCGACTCACACCAAACAATAGACGGTTTCGCCAACTTTCGTCTGTGATCGTGAGGTACGTCGACCCTTATTGGTTGACGGTACCGGTTTTCCAATCTAGTCGGCCGTCGGTTGCTAGCCGATTCCGATTGTTGAGTGTCTATTCGCTCAGTTCGGGTTGAAGGTGGTCAGTTTACGCGTGAATGTCGTACCGAACGGATCTCTCTAATCGCTATCGAAGGTATAGGTTAGAGTTCTAGATCCTATTCATTATAGCTCCTCTTTTTTTTTTTTTTTTTTTTTTTGATTTTCCTTCTTCTGTTTCTTCGGCGAATTTATTTATTAAAATAAATTTATTTTTATTTAGTGTTTATCGTAGGTGATTTAATTTTAATTTTTTTTTAATCGGTGGGGGGAGGGAGACAAAGTGAGTTTTAATTTTATTTTTTTTTGAAATTTCGGGGTGTTAAATGAAGTGATTTAAAACGGATTTAATATAATATTAAGTGCTAGTTTAATTCTCCTCCATTTTTATATAATAATCCGGCTGGATCGGACAATTTCCGGTTTCTTTTTTTCCCTTTCTCGTTTGCTTATTCTTCTCTCTCAAACGTTGTCACGAAATTTCCAGGAACCCGCAAGCATGACGTGTCACAAACTCGTGTATTTCTCACTTCTATCGTTTTAAAAATTTTTAATTCTATAATTTTTAAATTTAAATTAATTCTAAATTAAATTAAAATTTGATTTAAAAAAAAATAATCTCTCTCTCTCTCTTTGTGTGTGTGTGTGTGTATATATATATGTGTCAAATGTATCATAATCGGTACCACCTTACCATCCTGTTTTGACTAGAAAAGAAGCCAAAGTCGTCCGAAGTATTTCAAGGTTTTTGCTCCACACTATATCGTCGCAGGTGACGTCATCGCGACAGCCTTGTGCTACTACTACAAGCTGGGTGTTATTATAACATCATCCTCGATTTAAATTCTAAAATTCGTCGCCGCACGAACTCGAAAAAAACATTTTAAATTATAATAAATATAATTTTAAAACGAAAAAATTAATTTCTTTTCAGGGAATTATATTCCGTTCAGCCGGTTGCGTTGCGTGCTACTTCGGTGCTTGGCTTCGTTCTATATTATCGGCACGTTTGACGGTCGGTAAAGTCAGGTACCTGAGTAGCGCGCGATGAATCGGTAATGCAGCGATTTGTCACAGCACGTGCGATGAGATAACCTCTTCGCTAAAAATTTTGTTTTGTATTAACGCTATCGCGCCCTCTATCACATGTCTATTGTACTTCATCAGGTGCTCTGGTGTTTAGGTTCCCGACACCTGTTGGAGTGCACTAATTATGTGGTTGTAGTCGGCAGAAATTTTATGTACTTAATAGCTTTAATTATGATAATTCGAATTATAAATTCTGTAGACTAATTTGTTTTACTTCTAGGAAATTTTATTTAATCTGTTTATTAATGTAATAATATATTATTTTCGTAAATAAATTGGAATTTTAAAAATCATTCTTTGTGTTTTAAATCTTTTTTATTTTTACGAGATAAAAAATATTTCAATTTACTATTTAGGTCGAAGCGAAAAACTAAAGGTAAAGACAGGATATTATTCTCAACATTCCACGATAATTACGTCATATTAACGTTATTTATTAGTCATATTTTCCATAAGATCTAATATCCCATAACTGCCCAATCATGTGATTAATAAAATCGTACATAGGGGTTATGTACAGGGTGTCCCATTTTGAGCATTTTGCCAGGATATCTCGGTTATTAATAACGATAGAGAGTTGCGGCTTTCGCGATAGTTTCCTACTTTTTTGTGAAACGAAAGATGCCGCAAACAGAATTTTGCCATCCCCCTTAGTTTTTGAGATATAGGTGAAATTGAAAATTTTCGATTCACAAACTTCTTGTATCTCAGTTGCTATGGATGTTAGTGAAAAAGTAAAAATGGAATATCATCCAGTTTTTTTACGAAGAATCTAGTGGCGTAGTTAGTCTATTTCTAAGTGTAATAATTTTCAAGTTATGGACCATAATTAGAATTATTTTAAATGGAACACCCTGTATACTATTTTTTTATTTCGATTAAGCATAATTTGGGGATGTCAAAAATATATAGTTGTGTATATTTATTTACACAAACAAGTTAAGAATTTGATATAGTAGGACACTATCACGAAAACCACAACTCTATCGTTGGCAAAGTACCCAAAATAGGACACCCTGTACATACGGTGTTGTAAAAACGTCACTGTATATGAAGGTTGCAACAATTTTAATCGAAAATTCGCGTTCAAAACTAGTACGCGAAACCATTTTGATGTTTTAACGAAATTTTGACACTTCGCGAAGTTTCGGAGGTTATTGCGATGCACCTGTCATTAAAATATATTATATGTCAATGTGACAGCGATGATTGACAGTTCACATGACAGATCGGGAACCATTTTATAAATGCAAACAAAATACCGATCTTTTATATTCCTCCGTCAACGATCTTCATATACAGGATGTCACAATTAACAATAAAAAGTCATGTTCAACATTTAAACGGAAAAACTAGTGCAAAAAAAGGTCTATTCACGACGGCAACTGTGCTTTGTGGGTGAAATAGTTCATCTAATGTCCGACTTCTATGCTTTAGTAATCTGAAGAGAAATCGCCGATAAACTTAGTAAATAGAATAAGAAGGAGTGATTCAAATACCGCGCCAAAACTCGGTTCACGCAGCTTAAAATAATTTAGGTGCATAATAATAAATTATTGTAAATATACAGGGTGTGGCGCGAAGAGTTTTGATTATTGTGTGAAAACATATCTAATGCATACATAGACAATTTACTATTAAGTTGTCACATTTTTGTCAGCCACGGCCTACGCTTTATTAATGTTGAAATATTAAGTTTCGTTATTGTTAAGTAAAATAATAAAATATCTCAAAACCGGTTAGATTTAGGTATAGGGAATGCTAGTATCAATTAAACGAGAATGAAGATAGGAATTGAAAGCTGATATAATATACAGGGTGTTGTATTTGAAATAAGCGAGTTATAATTGTTTGAAATTGTTGGAATTGAGTGGTATGTGGAAAACACCCTGTATAAAAAAATTTACATTTCAAAGGACGAGGCGCTTTAGTGATGTCTTGCAATTCGCCATGTCAAATTTTAAGACAGTAGTGTGTTTGTTTGCAGCAATATCGTGATTTATTTGGGACTGTGTTTTTCTAGAAAAATTTAGTAAAATTGAAATATCTCAAAAACTATTAATTTTTAGTATAGAACATGGTACATGAAATTTACTCAAAATTTGATAGAGAATTGAAAAATAAATTAAAAAATACCATGTTCTATTTAAAATAAGCGAGCTGGCGTCTACTTCCGGTGTACCGGAAGTAGATCATTCATGAAAATATTATATTTAAAATCAGCATTATCGATAGTGTAATCTTATAAAATTTTACATTTCGCCTATTACTACATCCCCAAAAAACTTCTAATCAAAACTCTTCGCGCCACACCTGTATAAATTATCAGGAATGTAATAAAAAAAAAAACATTGAGAGGTTGCGTAAAAATAAATAAATATGGCTGATATCGTATACATTAAATATTGAACTTACCTGCGCTAGAGCCAATGAAATCACTCAAAAAATAAATACCTTTTGGCGCGGTATTTGAATCACTCCACGCCAGTCTCACGCCTTTTCTTTTAAATGGCAACAATGTACAAATGACACCCCATCTAAAAGCAGCTTAAATTCGCTATTCGACTGTTTAATTAAATATTAAAACTGAGTTCGCTAATAAAACAAACGATAGACATTAAAATAAATTTAAAAAAAAACAGTTGAATAGTCATTTGAAGCAGCTAGAGGTACTACGTATGTACCTACACATTGTTGTCATTGTGACTAAGAAAAATCTGTAATCTAGTTATACATTTTGCTGATAAAAAAAAACAATGGAATAACGCTTAGTACAGTAAATATTTTAATAAGTTGAAAACGTCAACAAATCGTACGATATATTAAAAAAAAAAAAAAAAAATGCCCTGCAAACGAGTGCAGTGGAATTAGATTAAGCATTAGAAGCAAACCCCGTGGTTTCGACCTCCTAGGTCTCATCAGTGTGTTCCTTCGAATGCAAAATCTAATTTCATCACAGCTCGCTGTTCAGCCTGTATTATAAAAGACCTGCGACAATGAAATAATTCCAACCCCCATTCCTTCTAGCGGACAAGGTTGCCAGATGTCGAACAATCCAGGTCGGTACAGAAGATATCGATCTAGATTTTGCACTGACGAGATCTAAACATGAAATACGAAGTGATCATTTTGAACTGTCCAGAGTTGGTGATACTGATGTGTAATTGGCGAACCTGTTTATCTATATTTTGTGGTTAGGTTTATTATTTACATTTTACTTGTAACAAATGTCAACTTAGTAAGATTACTTATAAGTTGGAGAAATATTTGAATGCATTTTTTATCCTGCTGTGACGTAAAAGGCATTGCGGTATATTGTCTTGAAAAAAAAACAGAAAAAAAAACGGTAATAAAACACGAAGAAAATATGAAAATAAAAACACTACAACAAGACAATACACACAAATGACAGCTAATAGATAAGTGTCGACACTATCATTTTGACATTTTACATATAAATCCAGTATGGACAATTCACGGAAGTAAATATTTCCCAAATTTTATGAATCCAGGGACTTTTTTGTTGCCAACTCAGGACCAATCAAAGATATTTTTTTTATATAAAATATCTTTAAAATCGATGTGATGATATAATCATGGATCTCAACTTAAATAAAAACAAAACAATTTATTAGAAAACGTCTGGAATCACCACTAAACTGCTAGCAAATCGAGACATCTAGCGGGACTGGACAATAAATGAATTACCCAAGCTAGAACGGCATCTGCTGTACCGACATGTCATTGTTTAACATTCGGCGACGCTACTTCCGATCGTTCTCACTAGATGGAAAGAGGTTAGAATTACTCAATTGTCGGAGGTGTTGTACCGGGTGATTCAGTAAGGGTGGCGATCGGCTGTATCTCTTACGTGGATAAATCGAGAACGAATAGAAATATCGAGATGCCGTTTTTACTGAAATTTCAGTAATTTAATGTAGCTTGTAGCATTATGTAACAAATAGCACCGTTCTATTTAATTTAAACCACCACAAAAAAAATTTCTGTTTTACATATTTAAAAAAAATGTTAGAAAATTTCTTTATTATTATGATAGATACAAAACAAAGTCACTAAACAAACTAATACGACATTAGCTCAGCTTTCAAAATTCAATTTATAATTGAAAATAACATTCACGCCCTCTAGCGGTAACATTTCGAACTTTTAAATAATTTCCGGATAGTTCTGGTAGTCACATTAGTTATGCAATTTTTTTCCCCGAAGTTCTACGCCGCAGTTTCCGAACGCCACCCTTAATGAATCACCCGGTACAATATACGTCGAGCCGCGAATTGCGATAAAATTTCGTTCGTTTATAATGCTGATCGTTTTTTGTCGCATTCGCTAGACTAGCTGACTTTATTTTGTTATCAAATCGACTTCCTTTAATTATTTAAATTAACAAGAATTGATTTTTTTCTTGAAAATTAATTCTACAAAAAGTTATCAAAACGAATAGATAAACAAATAAAATTTATAAATTTGATACGTGATGAGTTTTTAAACGTAAATGCGCAATAAAAATTATTTAAAAAACATCAAATTATTCAACTTGACGTTTGTTAGAAATTTAAAGGTGCGTTCATCCCTTATAAAAATAAATATGATGCGTTCAACCACCTGCGCAATTTATTTTTATAAATCGTACAAACGAAAACAATTATCGATAATTATTTGAAACCGACAAAAAAACCACACGGAAAACGATAAAAACTGCAATTTTCAAGATTATTATAATAACAATATAATAATTCGAGAAAGGCAGGCGTTTTCTTAATTTGTCATTAAAGCACTTAAAAAGGCCTAAAATAATGATTTTTTCTCACATGTTAACTATCGCATATGATATGAAAATGACAGATATGACATCTTAGTTAAATCTATAAGAGCTTATCGCTTCAAGCATTTAATTTAAATTCTAGATAAAGACGGCATTGTTTAAAATTCATTGTGACAAAAAACCACACGGAAAACGATAAAGTTCGCGTATTTATCATTCGCGGAAGTCGATTTATCAAGCCAAACATACACGATTGATTAGAGGTTAGAATACACAAACGGAGCAGTATTTTCGAGAATTTTTTGGCAGGCTATTCGAGAAAGGCAGGCGTTTATACGAAAGATTATTCGCAACGGAAGCATATTACGTCCAACATACATATCACCTTTAAATGTAATCGAGAAACGTCAAATGTTTCTAGAATTGGATGTTAGAAATCTTATATTATGCCGTGGAAATATGACCTTGGATTTATCTACCAAGGTACAATTTATTAACAGTTTTTTTAAAATTTATAGCAATTTAAATTTTTAAATTACATCAATATAAGTTTTTCTTTTGTTATTAGAAATATGACCTTGGAATCTTACCTAATATCCTAGTATGACGTTTAAATTTCAAATAATAGAAAGCTTATTTAGCTAATTTTTTTAAATTAATTTATCAATAAATTTCAGGTGTGCTATCATAGCGTTGATCAAGATACCTCCTGGGATTACATCTTGTCGTACAACATTGGCCGATCACCGTTTGCATGCAATGGATGGCGAAAAGTCCTGATAATAACTGCACGATCATTAAATTACCAATGGACGGTGCACGGATCATGGCCAACCAAGATCGGCACCACGGTCCACAATATTAACTTTCGGCGTGGCATTTTAATAAAACGGAACGAACCTATCCGAATCGGAATTAGAACAATATTGGAGCCGAATATCAGCGAACACGGATTAGGAATCGTTCTGGGATGCGAATGGAAGAAACATGGAACGATGCGCTTTAAATTTAAAGCGTTGGATCGGAATTTAACTATTTCAGCGAAGCTGTAACATGGGCGAAGAATTATTCGATCGGAGATATCCTAGGGTTACACGGGATTCATCCGGACGGTTCAATGTATTCGATACAGCAAATCACGATGCGATTAAATCTACGTTAGGGGTGAATCCCGTCAATCGAATGCGTCGTGCATGGAAACGAAGATGTCGCTTTTAAGCGAGATACGATTGTGTTTTAATAAAACGTTGAACTTAATCGATTGCGATATCGATAAGATGCATTATTTATTCCTCGGCAGTACTTATACGATCTGGAGGATGGGCAGATTTTAACCGATTGTAGTTTGAAACGCGACCGATTATGTATTTGGGGGAGATTCCGCATTTGAGTATACGGGATGAAGAGTTGGAGGAACGACAGAAGTATTTAACGCAGATGGGGCAATTGTATCAGTTTTTACAGTTTTTGATTTGGTTAACGTTGTAAATTTTAAAACGGGTTAGTGAGGGAGGTTCTTGCCGAAATGAAGCTTAATTATGTTCCTTTATAAACCTAAGAATTCATTCCATCTATCTTAAAGAAAAATAAGTATTTATTATGTACAGGGTGCTCTAATAATGTTATTAGGCCAACTTGGATATAATAATGGGAAATATTTTAAAGAAAGCAATACTTAATTATTGTCTTTAGTATATATATGGTATAATAATTTATTTTATGGCTGTGATAGCACAAGAAAATTATTTTAAGTAGGAAATAATTTTAATTAAATAGGGGTTTATAGTGAAACTTGATATTAAAGCAATCATTAATGGAAATAAAGTTTTTCGAGTGGTTTTCACCAGAGCTATTGAATTAAATTAAAAAAAAAATGTATAAAAACAGTGATCGCTATGTAAAATATATCCTTTTAGATATTTCGAAGATTGCTTCATGTTCATCATATTATTCTTACTAATCGGAAGATTTTAATTAGCTTTTAGCAAGCTATTCGTAATAACTAGAATTGTAAATTTAATTAGTTTTAACAACTTTATAACAGGCACAAGATCCCCCAACTCTTATAGAAATTATATTAAAAGGTGTCAAATGACCTCCTTAGGGGCATTTTTGAAATTTAATGGATCAATACTCGCAAGTACGTTTTCGACGTATAGGTTTCTCGATAATTGCTTCAGTGTGTAGGAATGTTAAGTTTGAAGCTTCTGCTTTATTATTATTTGCAGATTTACTATTAGATTTGCATCCGGATTCTGAGACGACCATTCCAACGTCGTGATACCATTTTCCTTTTTAAATGGAACATGAATTGCCTGAGGAATTTTAAAACGACTTGCATTAAAATTCCTCAGGCAATTCAAAACTGTGATCATATATAGGCTGTTCCATTAAAAAATGTAAAGATACTGATGGTTACGGGCAAACTAAACACCCTATATATTATAGAATAATTTAAACGTTATAAACTTCGTTAAATTAAACAACTTTTGTATTTAAATATTTGCTGTATTTTGCATAAAAATATAGATATGGAAGGATATCGCACTATTGTTACAGCCTGTATATTGCTGTGATCGCTATAGACATTTTGAGAGCTTTGGGTGGGGTGACAACACCAGCCCCCTTCCAAGGTCACATTAATCACTTATCTTAGCCTCTGTAACCAATTTCTTTGGTTTTCCTGCGTTAGTTCTTTCGAGTAGATTAAAACCTTCCGACACCCTCAATTTATCAAAAAAAAAAAGAAAATGAGGAGGATGTTTTTGTAATTGTATCGAATGATGTTCGTAACCCACAATCGACATAGTTTGAAATAAAGAGATGCATCGGAATAAAAAGGAGGAGCTTGCGATGGATAGATTTCATCGATAAACAAAAAAAGTTTGTTTCCGAGAAACAAATCTGATTTTATTGCTAGGCTAAACTTAATCGTACATTTCCAAATTTGAACACCGTAAGCAGAGATAGATTTTATAATGTCGTAAAATTGTTTTACGAATTGTGTCAACTGTGGGTTAAATCGAATCGAGAGACTATAAGCCGTAATTAAATTAATGAAATAAAAAGATGCATCGGAGGATAAAAGGGGGATGCAATGGGTGAATTTCATCGATAAACAAGAAAAGTTTGTTTCCGAGAAAACAAATTGATTTTATCACTAGGCTAAACTTAAAAAAAATTTGCATCGGAGGATAGAAAAGTAAATTGGATGCAATGGGTGAATTTCATCGTAATTAAATTAATGAAATAAACAAGATAAAAAAGGGGAAAGTTTGAAAAGTTTGTTCCGAGAAACAAATTGATTTTATTCCGAGAAACAAATGTGATTTTATCACTAGGCTAAACTTAATAGTACATTTCCAAATTTGAACACCTAGGCTAAACTTAATAGTACATTTCCAAAGCAGAGATAGATAGATTTTATAATGTCGTAAAATTGTTTACGAATTGTGTCAACTGTGGGTTAAATCGACACAATTCGAGAGAGCTATAAGACGTAATTAAATTAATGAAATAAAAAGATGCATCGGAGGATAAAAAGGGGGATGCAATGGGTGAATTTCATCGATAAACAAGAAAAGTTTGTTTCCGAGAAACAAATCTGATTTTATCGCTAGACTAAACTTAATCGTACATTTCAAATTGAACACCGTAAGCAAAGATAGATTTTATAATGTCGTAAAATTGTTTACGAATTGTGTCAATTGTGGGTTAAATCGACACAGATTCGGAAAGAGAGCTATAAGACGTAATTAAATTAATGAAATAAAAAAGATGCATCGGAGGATAAAAAGGGGGATGCAATAGATAAATTTCATCGATAAACAAGAAAAGTTTGTTTCCGAGAAACAAATCTGATTTTATTGCTAGACTAAACTTAATCGTACACATTTTCCAAATTTGAACACCGTAAAGCAGAGATAGATTTTATAATGTCGATAAAAAAAATTGATAAATTTCATCGAAGTTTGTGTCTGATTTTATTGTGGTTAAATCGACACGATTGTAGGTTTCGAGAGAGCTATAAGACGTAATTAAATTAATGAAATAGAGATGCATGGGAGGATAAAAAGGGGGAGCTTGCAAGGGATAAATTTCAGATTTCAACACCGTAAGCCGAGATAGATTTAATATTGTTGTAAAATTGTTTACGATAGTCAATTCTGAAGCGATGAAACGAATAAACCTAATTTTAAAACAAAGCGATCACTGCGAATTCAATTCTCTCTAGTAGTATAAACACAAAATAAAATGGCTGCTCGTAGAAAAAAAAAATGTTAACAGTATTAATTAACATGAAAACAATTTAATCAAAATAGAAAAGCTTATAAATGTTTTACGGAATATTACTAAAGATTAAAACGAAGAATAAAAAAAACTTTCTAGATCGTGTCCTCAGTATAGATTAAATTTAAATTAACAAATAAATATTAATATATAATAATAATATACTTTATAATTTATCTTGCCTTTATTTCGAAAGTTATTCAATTTATACATATTTAAATGTTAAAAAAAATGTTAATGTTATAAATTGGGATAAATAAATGTTTGGAAAAAAGCGACAAAATTTCTTTAGAAATCATCCTTCTCCTTTATTCTGTCAAATCAATTTTTTTTTTATAGTTTTCTGCCTGTAATAGGTACAATCGTACATGATATCAACAAAATACATTACGATAGAAAGCTATCCTAATTAATTAATATTATCGTAGATAGTAGTAATAGTTTAAGAGGCAAATATCTTAATTAATATCATTTGAAATTGGTATTAATCCACATCTCGAAAAAGTACAAAAAATTAATTCCAATTTAGCGCAAAAAACTTCGTAAATATATATATTTTTTTATTATTATTATTTTTAAGACACAATCGTAAAAGAAGGAAAATAAAAGAACAAAAATAAGTCTCACCCTATTTCATTTTTTTTGTTTTTGTATCAATTATATGTATATTAGTCTTCTTAAGCTTTACTAACGATTAGAACTGCAGTTGGTGCTAGACCTACAACAAAAAAAAAGAATGAGTTATTTTAAACAGGATCTCCCTAAATAAAATATGTAAAAAAATACAGAGTGTGTAGCTCTCATATCGTCACAATTATTCGTAATGTACTGAGCTAACCGGAACAGTATAAAATCAATAAAGGTTGAAAGATTATCTAGCGGAGACCATAGCTTTAATTAAAGAAATTATAGACATGCTGCAAATATATCAAAATGATTCAGAAGTTGTCTAGAAATTGAATCTCGGTAATAAATTTTCAACGATCATAGTTTAAAAATGTCCATAGTTAATTTTTTTATTCTTAAGATCGATAAAAGTTTCTCGTAGAGTAAAAAAGTGTAAAATTCTTTTTGCCACACCCTGTATGTTTAAAATTGCGAGAAAATATCAGACACCCCAACGAAGCACAAAATTTCAATAAACTTAATCGATACTTACCCAGCAGGTCTAAAGGCTTATCGAAATCTTCAGGCCCGAATACATGTCTAGGAAATGGCGTCATCAACGTAAACGGTCCGGCATCATCCGTTCTATTTATTTGTACATACAATCGTACGGCGGCAAGGGGTTCTTTAGCACCGAAAGTATGCACTAAAGTACTACCGTTCGTTAATCTAATCTGCAATTTAACCTCCGAATAATTCTGAGGTTGTGACAATTTTTGGGTGACCACAGTTGTATCGGGTGTACTATCGACTTTCTCGATCGGTGGAGCTCCACCGAATTTTAATCTCCTAGCGATTTTATCCTGTTCGATCTGAGCTTTAACACGTTCTTTAGCCAATCGTGTCTCTTCCTTCTCTTTACGTCGTAGTTCTAGGAGTTTTTTCGTTTCTAATTCTTCGTGACGTTTTTTCGCTTCTAGAATTTCCTTTCCCGACTTAATACGGTGGAGTTCGCGTTCTTTCTCTCGACTTTTTCTTTAGCTTCGCGTTCGAGGCGTCGCTGTTTCAATTTAGCTTCTATCCTCGCTAATTGTTCTTTTTTTTCTTCTTCCGTTAACGGTTTCTTTTCTTCGGAGGATTCGCTAAAATTTTCATGACCTAAAATCATAACGTTTAATTTTAAATTTTTCAATCAAAACGGTGATTACCTGTTTTCGACGCATGCACTTCAACATCGGTTTGACTCGCGAATAATTTCAAACAATCATCGCATCTGATACTTTTAGCTACTTGCTGCGATGTACTCGATGCATCTGTTTCGTCAGCAGTCACTTTATCATCCGTTGTCGTATCTTTCTCGGGAGGTTCTAGTATATTCGAATCGGATGTTTCTGCGACAGGTTCTATGACAGGGTCGTCTTCGTTCGATAATATCCAATCCATAGCGACTTGTACATCGTCAGTACGGGTAGTAGCGACAGCCTGTTCCCTTAAAAAAAAAAATACAAATTAGGTTACTTACTACTTGAATGGTTAAGTGTAAAGGGGGTACTTACGCTCTCGTTTTACTAAAACCCATTTCGATTAGTATTGAGATAACGTCAGACATCCTGTACGTTTAGGATGTGGTAAAATTCGACGACAGATAATTTGGGGACTCCCGGTAAAACGCAAGTTTTTTGTGGTTATTAAAGTTTATTCTAATCGCTAAAAATAGAAGTGTCAGACTTGAGGCGAATTATTCATTACTGATTGCTTTATGTATCTTCGATATATATTGCTTATAGTATACTGATAACGCTGATTGTCCTTTTATAATTATTTGTGTAATAATTAGAATATGAGATACATTTTTGTATTACTCATTTGACTGGAGGACTGATTTTGCAGAATTTTTACGAATGACGTGTTCCTAAAATGTCATTATTGATAGCATAGGGTGCGTTCTATTATGTGGTGAAAATTGATTAAAATTGAATTAAACCTCATTTAATTGAGTATCTCTTTAATTTTAATTTAAAATTTAAAATAATAATTAAAAAATCTAATAAAACTCAATTATAAATACGCAATTATTATTTTTTAAATGTTCCACTTTTACAACTTTCGGAACGCATTTATTGAAAAAAACCAGCTGTTCATACTTCATTCCACTTGTCAAAAATAATGAAAATGTGTCATTTTTCCCAAACAAATCTGTTAAAATAGGATGTCTTGTCAAGTAAAATTAACAGCAAATCTAGTGGACGTATCAAAAGTCAAAGATTGCTTATTTTTTTTCCGACAAATCGAAAGGTTGTCTTAGATATAACAAACAATTTTCACCCCGATACTAACCGGAATTAATTATTTTAAGCCTGCGATACTTGGTTACAGCATTGCGAGATCTCAGTATCACCAAGTGGTGATATCATCGTTCTAGCTTACGAGAAGAAGTTGGTTGTGTTAACTGGCCGATGGGATTCCAATTCGTTAATAAGTAATTTCCATGTAACGTTCAACGAAGCTGTCGATTTAAACGACAATATAACATCGGTCCTTTGTTTACCTATTGTTGCACAAGGTTCTAGTTCGCAAGTATGTTTACGATTTACAATTTTTTGAAATATAAGATTATAACATGTTTAATTGAGGTAGATCGGACCCGATTGGACATGTATCGTTATAGGATATCAATCGGGATATGTCCGATTTTACACCGAAGATTGTACGCTACTTTTAGAGGAGCAATTACATAACGATAGCGTAGTTAGTTTAAAATGTCAATCCCAACATAGTCCTCGGCCCGATATAAGTCCCGAATTGAAACCGGAAGAATTATACATCCAATATGTGAATAACGTTTGCGTCGCTACTGGAGCTAATTTATTTGTGACGCTTCGAAATTGTCGGAGTTATTTAGCTCGAAGTAACGTATATTAATTAATTTTATAAACTTGTTTATTTACGAGTTAATTTTTTTAGAACAAGCTACCGGAATTAATATCGAAGCTCCGACGAATCCTATCAATCCGAAAAAATGGGGTTTCGTCGATCAATCTACTATTAACGATATGGCTGTTGTCGGTTTGGATTTATCGAATACGTTCGATCATTTATTAACGGCTTCGACTTGTGAGGGATTCGATAGTCGATATCGTGCTGTAGCTCCGAATAATAATTTAGTTATTGGAGTTGGCGTCAAACCATTTATCGGATTCCATTATGCTATCGAAGGAGGTGCTCAACCTGTGCTAAGCGATGTAGCGAAAGCTGTTGCGAGTAAATTAAAATCTGCGTTACCGTAAGTTACTCTATCCGTTCCGACATATTTGGAAGTTTAACAATTTTTTTTTTTGTAATTACGTTTTAGTGGTTGGTTAACCGGTTCAAAAAATACTCCCGAAAAACAAAACAGTACGATTTTACTCCCAGCCGAAGCTATGTCCTGTCGATTTGGACTTTGCGATCTACGAAGGATAGCTTCGAACATAATACTAGCACCGAATAAGAAGATAGCAGCTATATCAGATACTTTAGGTCGTGTGATTCTAATTGACACCCATAAAGGGACAGCGATTCGGATATTTAAAGGATATCGTGAAGCTCAATGCGCTTTTATCCAGATCCCCGATGAGAGGAAGGTGAAACATCGATTTATGAAACCGGTCGCTCTATTTTTATTGATTTATTCCCCGAAAAAAGGCACTTTAGAGATATTTTCAGCGCAAGTTGGTACGAAGATTACAACTTTCACAGCTTCGAAACACAGTAGATTAATTTATATAAATTACGGTTTAATGGGATTCCAAACTACTTCGAAATCTAGATACGTATGTCAATACACAACGTTATTGATTGATCCCGATGGATCGGTTAAGGAGATCGTTATACCATATCACTTTTCGTTGACTGAAAAGAATAGTAAACGTGTTCGAGATTTGCATCTTTATAAAAGACTAAAACAGTATATTAAATTTGGGAATTACGATGAGGAAAGTTTAGTTACCGAAGCATTCAATACCTGTTCGGAAATAAAGACAATCGAAGTTAAATTACAACTATTAGAATTTTTAATTTCGAATCGGGAGATTCATCCTGAAGTAATTTTAAAATGCGTGAATCATTTTATCGAGAAAATTAATATGTTGAATAGTTCGGAAATGGAAGCCGACACTAAAGCTTTAAAAATCATATCGGATAATCTTAATGCGTTAGTTAATTTTTACACGCAAGTTACTGATGCAAATCAGGATTTAGATATAACGAATGGGAATTTCGAGTGTTCAAACGCATTGAATACGAATGCTGTTTTGGGGATTAAAGAAATGGATAACTTGCAGAAATTATTAGATTTAAGCACTTTAAATAATTATAAAACGATGATTTAAAGGTATCGTTTAAAGAGAATGGGAAGAAATCTCTATCGAAGTTTTTTAAAAGTATTCGATTTGAGTATCGAAGGTGCGATTCATCTAAAAAAGATATCGAGGAATTAGCTCTCTTTCAAGTAGCGGAGACTATATTCGCTAGATATATAATAGGAAATTTAGATACAAGTTTTAATTAAAAGAGCAATTTAAAAATAGCACGATTTCGATCAATAACCTATTCTATTTAGTCCTAAATTATTGGGTAAACCGTCCATTAAATATCGACATCAATTTAGAACGAGAAATGAGAAATCTCAGCGCAGTTATTTATTGTTTAGCCCAAAATGCCAAATACGAAGACTTAATCGTAGACAATAATAGTACATCCCCATTCTGGACCGGCATTAGACAATTATTAATGAACTCCTCGAAATCCTTCCCGCATTAATGGCTGCCATCCTATGCAAAGGCGTAGCTCAACGAATAGAGAACGAAAAGGAGTTTCAAAAGAGTTCCGAAGAGGATTTCGAAGTTTGGGAGAATTTATCGCAGGAGAATTGCGAATGGACTTTATTAATAGGGAAATTAGAGGATGTCTCGTTACTGAATATTATCCTAGCGAACGATCCAATTTGTAATAGCGCATTACCAAAATTAAAGTATACGAAAGAGAGCGTTAGCTTAAAATTTATTTTAGAAAAGGGTCGAGGTTCCGTTAGTGAATTAGTAGCGAAATGGTTAACGTTAAGGGGTGTCCATCCGAGATTAATAACATTAAACGAGATCAATTATCAGAATTCGATATCGAGCGAACAATCTGTTTCGCAACAAAAAGATAATATTAATCCGGTTATTATTTCGAATGAAGATCTTGCAGTATTAGGATCGGAACCAGTTTTCGATCATTTAAATATATTACGTAAGCAGTTCCCGTACAGTTTAAATTCGAATGTGCTCCTAACGAATATGACTTGGGAGTACGCGGTAGCTTGGCAGAAAGATATACAAGAGATTTCGAAGCTGGAAGCAAGTTTGAGTTGTTTAAATCAAATAAGCGAGCCTCATTTAAAAAAGGGATTTATAATATGATTTGGAACACGCATTTGAAGATTTTATTCGAGAGCTGTTGCAAATTGATTCGGAAAGTTGGGAAATTACCTAAAGAGAGGTTGTGTAAACAGGATACTGGCCTTACGGATGCTAAAATGACTTCGTTTATTGGAATTTGTACCGATTTCTTTAACGAATTCATGGATTGCGTACAAGAATCGTTTCACTGCGATAAGATCCATTTAAATTATGAACCGATATGGGAAAATGATGTCGGATTACCTTTAACCGAGTTAGCACACACACAGATTAATGTTAACTACGATTTATTACTATTGCATTACCAATTAAGTTCTACGATGCAAATGATTTCGACATTCTCGATAAAACAAACTAAATTTGTTAATAATCTCTTCGACCCATCAGTGATTCCGTTATTTTTCTCGGATCTACAACAGAAGGTGCAAATTTCATGGCATAAAACTGAAAGTAAGATTACAGCTGCTCGGTTACATTTCTTGTGTAAAGTTATCCTTGTAACGATAGAGACGGTTACAATAAACGATGAGAAAATTTATTCTGCGGAACATGTTAAATGGATGAGAAAATGTATTAATCTAGCTTTATTATGGAATTTAGATGTTGATTTTTTAAGGCGATATCAAATAGTTCAATTGTATATAAATGGATTCGATTCGATTGCTGAAGAATTGTTACCGGCCATCAATGATTTAAACGATTTAGGTCCTAGATTGTTAGAGGTTGCTGGGAAGAGGTTGTCGCAATATATGACATCTTCACCTGATCTATCCGAGAAAATTGGTGCATTTAGTACGACTTTAACACAATATCTAGATACATTGGTGAGTATGGTTATCGAACACTACTCTGATTTAAAATAAAATTTTTATAGGATGGTGAATGGTGTCCTTCACGTTCCTTAAACAATATTCTCCTGTTAAGTACCCAGAGCTTGAGGTGTTTAAGCGAGAACCAACCCGAGCATAAACTAGCAACGTTGATGATCGAAGCTTGCGTTACATTGCAAGATATGCAGAGTTAAATAAATTCTATACGGTTGAAATTGCATTAATTCTATAGCATTTTGTGATTAATAAAATAGAACCTATTGTACTATTATGATTATTATTATTATTAGTATTAATTGTACAATATGTTATGACATTTATCGTGTTTTATAAAAAGATGTTATTTTATAGTAAATATAATTGTTATACGAAAACATGGACAACTCGTTTATTTTGTTGATGATTTGATGAGTATTGAGTGTTCGGAGCAATCGAACGGAGTACCGCAGGGTTTAATCTAGGGACCGGAGATCTAGCGGTACTAAAACGGTTTATAACCTTTGTTACATGTTGGCGAAGGGTCAGTCTGCTCTCCAGAATCATCCCAAGATAGGTGACCGAAGAACACCAAGTCAGGTGATAGTCGGCAATAAAAAGATGGTCATAATTAGAACGTAAACGCCTGGTAAATCGTATGCCCTGATATTTAACCTCATTGAGCCCTTCAGGCGCCATCCAGTAGACCAGTGAAGCATGTCGTCCAAGCCGCGCTAAAGGCGGCGACACACAAGGGCCTCGCTTCTGGATGACGTAAAGATGACAGTGTCGTTAACGTAAATTGCCAAATGCATTCCCTGGATTCTAGAAAGATCGTGAATGAACAACAGGAAGAGCGTTGGACCGAGAAGCGAGCCCTGCGGAACGCCCGCAGAGCCCACTCTTGCTAACGATGTAAATTCCTTGATTCTGATAGTGAAACTTCTCTCATGCAGGTAAGACCACAAGATCTTAATCATCTCGGGGCGGGGTTGATGTCGCCACGACCATTTTGTAGAAAAGTCCTCTGCGCCATACCGTGTCAAAGACACGTGTGAAGTCCAGAAAATCCGTGGATAAACCTTAACGGAAACCGAATTGTTCATCTTGGATTATATCATGAACGAAAAGTTCGTTCTTGAAGACGGCTGAGTATAAAAGACTCAGCAATTTTGGAAAGATTTGATAGGAAAGAGATAGGGCGGTGGTTCTACGGAAAGGTGGAGTCTTGATCCTGTTTAGGGATGGGGACTATCGTAGCTTTCCTCCAGACTTTAGGAAAATAGCCAAGATCGAGGATGGCATTGACGATAAGGAGGAGTTTTTCCAGAACAGAGTCTGAAAGTCTTTTAATGGCACTATTGGTTATAATATCTGAGCTTGGAGCCTTGCCAGCTTTTCTGGATTTGATGAAGTTCTTAATCTCTCTCAAAATGGCTTTCGATCCAGCATTTGCAAGAGTTAGATCTCGACGATGGCATATCCATAAAATTCCTCGATTGCTGCGAACGCTGCAGATTAGAGGAACCGCGTTTTGAAGAAGAATCAAAAAAGCTAACGGACCATACAGGTTCCTTATCTATTGAGGTACTTTGTAAATCTAGAGACTTTAATAAACATAGCGTTATTTAGATCTATTTCATTACTGCTACATTAAAAAATAATAATAATTGTCTAATATTGAGATATTTGAATTTGGCGCGCATTTTTATTAATGATAAGATTATCCTTTTAATGATAATAGTCGAGAAAAGTCGGTATAGATGGCTCTTTTAGGTCTGATTGAAGAATTGCTGTTTTAGACTTTTTTCTGGCCAATTCCCAACAACTGTATCTATGAACAAATCCGAATACCCAAAATTATCATTAAACCGTTTAATATAAAAAAAAAAACAAAGCCAAATAAGATTTAATTTAATAAAATCGAATTAATTACACTTTAAAATTACCGCGTCGTATTTAGTAAACTGTCACTCGATATAGTAATATTTTATTTTACACTCTTATATTACCAACTTAAAAATTGTTTAGAGAAACGTCAAAACACTCGCCGTACATAACCTTGAAATACGAATTTTTAGATCGTTTTTTCTGTATTTAGACTTAACTGTGTTGTAAAAAGATATTGTAACCGTGATTTTGTAACTGAAAATGTAATGTTTATTTTGTTTTGAAAATGGATACAGATAACCAACAAACTGTATTCAATTACGTTATGCTCGACCACTGAATTTGACAAGAAAACAGTATGCAGTTTAACGGAAATTTATAAAATAAACTATTTTATCGATTATAAACGGCTTTTTATTATAGAATTATTTGTGGAGATCAGTCTTAAGGGTCGTATATACTTATAAGTTGCAATGAGACACTTTTGACAGATTTGTAATGACATAAACAGTGAAAATCGCGTGCTCAAATCGACGCAACATCGTTCCATAAATATTTCTAGGTTATGTTTCGCAAGTGTTTTGACATTTCTTGGAGGATTTTCGGTTGATATCGCGGCAATTTTAAAAAAAAAGATCGTTCAAGAATTCAAAATATAATTTATTTGTTTTAAAATGGATACAAATAACAATTAATAAGAATATTTCATCTTGACGAAAAAACATATTACCCTTCTTTAGTGTTTTATTAAATTTACAAAGTGAAATTTGATGTTAATGGATATAAATTTAATTTTAAAACAATTATTTACTTGTCATCAAATAATTAAAAATGTGTAAGTTAATATTAAGAAGAAAATTATGAATATTTAGATACTGCGAGGATTTTGACTAAATTTGAAGATATTTTTAATATTAGATTTAAAATCTTGTCAGGAATCTAATGTTATTAATTGCAAGAAAAATTAATTAATTGTATTAAAAAATACTGCAAAATAAAAAATGATTGTTTTTATATTCCTAAACGACGTTTTTTAAATTTGGCGCTCGATCTTTCGTAATTAGGCATCCATCCTGCGACCTTGAGAACGTAAAAAACACGATCAGACCTTTACCATCCGACGCGTAAAGGATTTTTCTATGCCTTAGGTTAGGTTTCGCCGCGATCCGACGCCGATTTTCCGCGATGTTACTGGATTAATAGAAAATCCGGTTCAGATCCGACTTTGACCGCTTATATCTCCAGAACGGTTAACGCTACGTAATAATTGGTTATGGACAAATATATTCTCCTCGACGAATACTATCCGAATATTGAAAGAAAAATAAAATTCCGATTAAAACAAAAAAGTACGACGTCGCGACGCCGACGCTTGACAGAGTACGACATCGAAAGAGGTTACCAGCGAATCCACCATATTAACAATATCGATTCCCAAATTTTCGAAGTACCAGCGCCATTCTAAACGGGTTATTTTTAATTTTTCCTCGTCAAAATCTAAATTGTAATGGAGCTGGTGCTGGTCTATGGGGGTGGTCCAAACTCGAAGAACTTTGAGTGGGTGGGCTAGTTTGTATATAATTCGTACTGGAAATCAACTGAAAATCCTCTCAGAAATGTCAAAACACTGGCGAAATATAACCTAAACATAGAAATAATGTTTGGGTCCTCGTTACTATTGATGATGGTAGATGTTTCGAAACATAAATTAAAAGGGGAGAGGGAAAATTAAAAAAAAAACAATTTTAATCGATTTAAAAATTTTATTCGACTGTCGGCAGCACCATACACTTGATTGAAGCTTTCATCTAGTTTTTTCGCAATTCATAGCGTCAAAATAATAATAATTAAAAAAAAAAATAGTATAATAAATAAAAAAAATAATTACACATTGTTAAGTTCTAAAAGATAAAGATTGAGCAAGTGTATATTTAATTAAATGCTAAAAGAATTAATTTCACGTATTATATGGTAAAAAATAAAAACGAAAAAAACAGAAATCTCTTTCTCACGTCATCTATCGTATTATGAAGTAAAAAAAAAATAAATTCTATGTACAGGATTGATGCACTTATTACGATGAATACAATTATTGTTATTAAAGAAATCGTAGCATGGAATCTGAATCGAGCATACAAAAAATGTTGTACCGTTGATAATTTATATTTTTCAAATGCTCGAGACCTTACTTTACTAAAAAAAAAAAAACTTAATTTTAAATAGTGGTTTTTTTTTTCAATTTCCCGTTTATTATTTCTATTTTTTTTTAGAAAAAAAATAATATTGCATAAAATGGCACCCTGAGTTTACAACATTACATATTTATTACAAATCGATTCATCTTATATCATCTACGGTCACTACCTTTCTTAAAAGCACTGGAATGTCGATTTAACTTAAGTCGAGTTTAATTAAACCTAATTATGTATGTATAATTGATATAAAAATATGTTCCGAAGTGTATGTCTAATTCGCTTTTCGAAAAGTAATAATTAGATGCAGTTTATTGTCATGCATTTATTTTTATTTTATTTTTTAATTTAATTGTAAATCACTTTATATTTATTTCGTTAGGAATGTCGTACAATTGAAGATCGTATTCACTGGTATTATTATCAACATAACATCCTCACGATTGCGATTGCACAGTCTTATGTTTAGCCCTAGGATCAGTTAAAACGTAATTATTAGGAGTAGCACGTGGAATTTCCGTCATTTTCTGTGTAGTGGTATCCCTGGGTATCTCCGGTAATTTATCCCCGGGATGTCTATGACTCGACGGTTGCGTTTTCCTCGCCGGTTTATTAATCCTAGTACTACTTAAACCGGAAACCGGATATTTCGCCTTCGTCGAACTCGAGGGCGTCAATCTCGGCGCCAATTCCTGAGGATGTTTCGGCATCACGAAAGCTTTAGTTTGTTTAATCAACGACCTATCGTTACATAACGCGGATATCAACGGTAGATCCATCTTCTTACTTTTCTCCCTTAGAGTCCTTATATCTAAAGCGACGGCTGCTTTCGCCGCGGCATCGTCGCCAACCGTCGCCGCGTTCTTATCGATTTTTAACGTCCTCAGTTCGGAGCGCTTCTCCGGTAACGGCGGAGGTGGCGGCGGTAACCTTCGGAATTTCGGCGGATTCTGCGGCGTCTCTAACGAATTCAAAATATTATCATCGGATCTAGTCCGCATGAATCGACTCCTAGTTGGGGGATCGGAGGCGGCGGTGGTTCGAAACTACCAGTCGACGATATACTGGGTGCTCCGTAAACAGGAAGTTGAACGTACGTATCCGATAGATTCTGCGACGAAGCGTATCTCGGTAAATAAGGCGTCGACCTGTACAACATCGGTTGGGTATGAGCTAACGCCGCTAATAACGAACCTTGTTTAGCTTCTAAATATTCCTGCCGGCTAATCGCCGGCTCCTTCAAAGGAAACACGACGAAATCCACATCGGAATACATTTGCTGCTGATACTGCTCGATCTGCGACCTTGACAACTGACTGGTGTAAACCGTAGCCATAGGAGGTGGTGGAGGAGGTTGGCGGGGAGCTTGAGGCGGTGGCGGTAAGAAAGTGCAAGGGAATAAGACCCCGGCTTTAGTCGCAGCGACATCTATGTAATTATTAGGGGAGATAATCGTGCTGGAACTCCTAGGTAGTTTCGGTGGGATAGGCGGAACTTGCGATTGATTCGGACTGGAATAACTAGGCGTGGAACTCCCGCTAACGACACTAGTGTGAGCTGTCAATATACTAGGCGGTCTTGTCGTTATAAACCGCGCCGCAACCTCCTCAGAAGGATAAACAGGCGGTGGCACCGGCGTAGGATTCTCCGGGTAAGGCGGGGGATCCCTCATGCACAAAACTTCCTCGAAACTAATCTCAGATGCCAGATTCGCTCCGTACGGGGGAGGTGGAGGTCGCGGACGAGGCTCAACACTATCGATACGTTTCGGCGGTATCGGAGCGTAACCTTCGTAAGATGACGGTAAAGTGACGTAATCGGAATCCGAATCTAACGTGTGACTAACGCTTTTACACGAGGGATATCTCCCGACGATCAAATCTGATAATTCTTCAGCCGTTAAGAGGGCCTGTTTGGTATCCGTGGGGTCGCTACCGTCTCCTCGGAACGAACCCGAGTTGCTAACGTTCGAATTCGAACGCACCCTGAACGTGAGACCGTCGACTTGATCCGCCGTCGGGAATTGTTCGCTGGAGGTGGCGTATTGGTCGCTGGAGCTTAAAGTGTAAACTCCGCTCGTGTGACTGCTCGGCGCTGCTGTTCCAACTGTGTAAACGGGTTCGCGTATATCGTCCAGTTCGACGCACGTCGCGTCGCTGACCGCTGAGTTCTGCGCCGTGTGGGAATACCCGAGCTCTAGACTGCTGCTAGTGGAGGGTCTTCGTTTTGCTTCTGAAAAAAATTAGAAATTATATTAACAAGATCAATTTTCCTGGTTCAAGTAATCATAATATTGTGGAATGAAATGAGATTTCGCCGTTCTAATTTTGGCGCCCAACGTGGGGCAAACTGAAAAGTTACGTAAAAATAGAAGAAGACAGAAAAATGGTAACAAAGGGTGCTAAACCTGTTAAACCTACCTCCAGCTAATTCTAAAATTATTCTCGGAGAGGAGGGGGTGGGGGCGGAAAATTCCCCGACTACAATTCCCCGACATAAAAATTCCCCTACACTACATCACAAAAGTTTGCTATTTAAAAAAATCATCAATTTCGTAGAGTCCTTTTTCAGCTAGCAATGTTTTCAGGTTTTTTATTTAATTTACTGAGAGGTAAACTCTTTAGCTGTCCAGGAAGATGATTAAATATTTTTATTATTTAAAATTCTACACTTTTTTGCCCCTTAATTCCATAAGACAAGCGAGACTGCGCGTAGGCATAGTAAGCCAATAGAGCTGCTTCGTGATTTACGGTGGTTGAAGTGAGTCTCAGTGTGTAGCTGTAGCTCTAGCGATTTTATTTGTAAGGAGTTCAACGTGGTCCCTCCATTTAAGTTGGTTGTCTACCGACAGCCCCAGAAAGCAGGCTCCTTTTAAGGATACCAATAATTTTGTACGGCACGTGGAGTAGATTTTCAGTATTTGTGAAGGATATGATTTTTGTTTTTTCTAAATTTTGTTTTAGATCATTCCGGACAAACCACTTATCTATTATCTCCAGAGTGGTTTGAACATCAAGGGTGCGGCAAGTTCTGAATTTTTTGATTTTACAATGAGAGAATGCACTTCAGGTAAGTCATTTATATAAATCAGGAAAAGGATTGGTCCTAGAATCGAACCTTGTGGTATGCCTTGTGTGGCGGTGGACCAGGATGATGTTAATTTGTTTTTTTTTTCGTTGTCGTCTATCATGGTACACTGTTTCCTCTGGTTTAGGTATGATCTTATTAGTTCTAGTGTTTTTCCAGGAAATCCCTATTATTTCTTCCTTTTAATTGATGCCGTTATAATGTCTGATATTATCTGATATATTGTGTTAATAGGAGATTTTTCTTTTTGATCTGCGCTTTGCCTGCTTGTTAAAAGTTGGTTTTTGTTCAAAATCGTTTCAAGACGCTTCAGAATGATCTTTTCAAATATCTTTGACGCGTTTGATAATAGAGCTATTGACGGTAGCCATTTTTTGTCATTTGTCGGGGAACATAGGCAAGTAATCGACAAGATTCAAAAGAATACCAATCTCTTTAAATAAAATATAGGTCACGTATTGTACCTGCAGCGGTGACATCACCTTAAGATTAGATAAAAACCGTGTAATTAGAAATTAAGATCAGTCGGGGAATTTTCCTGTCGGGGAATTGTTTGTCGGGAAATTTAACCTTCGGAATTCAGATTACGTGGAATCACCTATGTAGGTAAAACAGGTTTCGAAAGCTAGAGTAAGAATAGGGGGAAGCGAAAATAATAGTGCGTTCCAACGTTTCTACTTACTTGCTTGTATCGGCGTCACGACCACAGTACTACAAGACGAACTGCATTGCGAACCAGCGCATTTCACACTCGCCGTCGTCTTGGCGGAACTCTCGCTAGTATCGTGCTTGCTACTCTCCGACTCCTCATCCTTAAACGTCAAGGCGGCTAGAGCCGCCGTGGCCGACGCCGCCGACGTTCTACTGCTAGCCGGCGCACTGTCCAGCAAATGCGCCAACGCCAGGCTCTCCGTCGACGGCGCCGGCGGGCTCGTGATCATGATCTCCAGCTCGTCCTCGGAATGAACGCGATCACTCACTATACCCGAAGTCGTATTCGAGGACGTGCTGGAGATGACGGACACCCGTTGATCGCAATCCCACCGTTGGCGGCGTTCCTCTTCTTCGCGCTTCGCCTCGTGCAACCGCGGCGCTACCGCCATGCTGAATTGATGAGCGGCCTTGCATAACGCTAATAGGAGTCGGCTTTTCTCGTCGCTGGTCGTGTACAGAGTTAATTTCTCGTGGTTGGTGCGTATTTCGAATTTTTTCCGTTCGAAGCTCAATTTCGCGATTGAACTCCATAAAAAGGTAGACGGTGGATTGTTATCGGGACAAACGCGTAGTCCGGTAGCGCATACTGCCAACATTATAGAACCTGGTGCTATTTCGGCTTTCGAGGCGCGCAACCTGAACACGTGAGCGTTGACGGGCGCTTGTAATTGGCAAGCCTCCGCTATAAAATGTGCCCTCGCCTCCGTCTTCGAAACGTTACGGTGTGTACGGTGGGCGGCTTCGATGGCGCGCAACGCCGCCGGCTCGCGCATCCCCGGCGGTACGTAATCCTCAGGCCTGAAGACCGTCGATTCGGAACGGTCGCCGAGATCGGCCTGCAGGGCGAGTCCGGCGAGCCCGGTGGCGTGGTCTCCGGCTGCACCGCTAGACGCGTTGAGACGCAGCTGGAGATAGTAATGGTGGCGGGTGGTGTCGTCGCGTAACAACAGGGGACTGTCCACGTAGAATTGGACGCGGAAATAGAAGGCGAGCGCCGGACGACCGTTCGCGTCCAGTCCATGGCTGTGCGATGATTTCCAACTTTTCGGGGCGTACTTGGAGAGTTTGCTGTCCGGTTCGGCGAACAAGTATTCACCATCTGTAATGAAACAAGAATCGATATTAAAATATTTGCTAAGATAAGAAGAAAGATTTTTTTATCAAATTTAAAATCACCACCGAACTGGCGCCCGAGCAATTAAAAAAATTATTTAATCAATCAAAGTATCTACAGACCGAATTGATGCGTCATTGATATCCTAATTAAGTACGTTCAATGCATGTCTCATATATTTCGAGAGGAAAATGTCAGCATATGTCAGTGAGACAGGCGCCACCTTGATTTTTTTCAGTATTTGAGATGACGCCCGAGGAAATTAATGATCGTCGATATGTCTTGATATATTGTTAATCGTTCTCGTTCGGATGTCGCAGATTTTGAAAGCGAAATGTTGCAAAAGTCACTGGGAGTGATGCCATCTTGACTTTTTTTTAACCCTTTGCGGCACGAATTATTTTTTTGTGGTAATTTTTCGAGTATTTTTTAGTGGATTTGTAGTAAAACGAGGTCCTAGAAGTGGAAGGTACTTATAATCCGTCGGATTACAGACCTATTTCTGTGCTGTAGTAGTAAGTAAATGTCAAATTTATATTGTACAAATAAATAAAGCAATATAAATGGAAAAAAATAATCGTTCTCATTCGGATGGCATAGATTTTTAGAGCGAAATGTTGCATATATCACTCGGATAGACGCCACTTTGATTTTTTTTCAGTTGAAAGATGCAATTTTTTACCATTTTTGAAATATCGTCCGGAGAAAATCGAAAATCGCGATATATTTTCATACTGTTAATCGTCCTCAATCCGATAGCATACATTTCGAGAACAAAATGTTACATTTGTGACGAGGATTGACGCCATCTTGATTTTTTTTTAATTGAATCATACTATTTTTTCTCTATACATATTTGAAATGGGGAAATGACGGTAATGATCGGATTGTATAAATGTCACTCATAAAAGCGTGTTTAAACGATTCTGGAGATATACAGGGTGTTTTAAAGGAAGTTAGACTTTAATTTTTCGTAAATACAACCTGTTAATGTCAATATTAAATCTTGCAATTTAGCGAATGAATTCTATGAATAGTTTGGTTTTAATTTAGACATAAACGGAGAGTATTGCATCCGAGAGGTGGTGGGGAGCGCCGCCATGTTGATTTTTTTTTAGTTGGAAGATACGATTTTTTTGCCATTTTTGAAATATCCTCCGGAGAAAATCGAAAATCGCGATATATTTTCATATTGTTAATCGTCCTCAATCCGATGGCATACATTTCGAGAACAAAATGTTACATTTGTCACGGGGATTGACGCCGTCTTGTTTTTTTTTTTTTATTGAATCATGCTATTTTTTCCCTATACATATTTGAAATGGGGAAATGACGGTAAATGATGGGATTGTATAAATGTCTCCATAAAAGCGTGTTTAAACTACTCTGGAGATATACAGGGTGTTTTAAAGGAAGTTAGACATTATTTTTTCGTAAATACAACCTGTTAATGTCAATATTAAATCTTGCAATTTAGCGAATGAATTCTATGAATAGTTGGGTTTTAATTGAGACATGAACGGAAAGTATCGCATCCGAGAGGTGGTGGGGAGCGCCGCCATGTTGATTTTTTCAACGGTAAGATGCGATTTTTTTCAAAAATCTTGGTCTCCACGTCCTAACGAATACGTTTACACAGTCTATTTAAAGTCTATTCCTTCTGTGCACCTTGTGCACCTAATTCTACAAAAAAATTAACGTGAAATTCGATTGAAATAAACGCACATCGATATAATAAAGTAGTCGTTGATCAGTAGTTGTAGATTCACTCTTCATTCCCCTTGTATGTACATCTGTTGTGCTAAACAGAAGACGAACAGACGGGCATTTCTTGTTTCCTTTTTTTCCGTTTCAATTTTTTTATTATGCCGTTCCTTGCTGCCGGGCTGCTTATTCCTTTTACGAAAGAGACTCGCGCGCTTCGCGCGCTCACACATACACGTATGTATGTACATGAATAAGTTAATACTGGCGCACCTGGAACGCTGGCACCACCATTCATGATGAAGCGGTCTTGCTCGGCCTGTCCGTATTTGTATTCTCGCAGGAATACCTTTTCGGATTCTGTACTGTCGAGGCGTGCAAGGAAAGCAGAAGGTTTCAACCTAACGCGCAGCAACGTACGATAACTAGATTTTTTTTATGAAAACATCTTTCTAATATTTCAATTTAAATGCTCGATTCGGCCCTGGCGTAAAAACCTCGAAGCCAGAGTTAAGAGAATGAAACGGGAGAGCAGAAAAAAAGAGAGGAAAGAAAACGAAGGATCGCGGAGAAAAAATAAGAACGCGACTATGGAGGAGAAGAAGAAGACGAAGAAGGAGAAAAAGGAACAGCGAAACGACTACTACTACCACGATCGATGAAGTGAGACGTAGTAGGCTGGGCGGAAGATGGGTAAACGAGAAAGATGGGTGTACTAGAAGAAGATGGGGCCTAGAAGAAGATGGGCCCCGGAGTTACAAAAAAAAAAAAAAACGCGCTCGCTTCCACAAAAAAAAAACAATGCACCGCCGCGGCTAAAGACAGGTAGCTGCTTCTTTCTGGCGGATGGAAGCCGGCGGGATGATAGAGGGAGAGGGACGCGGGTCATTTGTATACTTGGAGAATGTGCCCGACCGGGTACAGTCAACGACAGAAGCCGAACGATCAACGATGTGTTGCATGAAGGAATAACCAGAGGAAAATGAAAAGTTCGTCTAATAATTGAAGTTTTTTTTTTCCTTCAAACATTGCCATTTGCTGGAAAAATTAATTTTTTTCGCGAAGAAAGAGAAACATTTGCTGGAAAAATTATTAAAGAGAAAACAATAAAACTTGCAAAACTTAGTTTAAATAGAAAAAAAAAGAATGTAGAGCAAGTTTACTTTAGACGAATGAATTTAATTGAATTTTTTACGACAGATGTCGTCACAAGAACACGCCTAACGAAAAAAAATTGTCCAAATTGTTTTTTTATATATAATTTGACGAAAGTTGTAAAAAATGGTGACCAAAATCGTAAAACTGGACTACAACTTTAAAAGTCGACAAAAGCTTAAAAAGCCAAAGTCGTAAAAGTTCACGAAACCTGAAAAAGTCGACCAACATCGACGAAAGTCGTAACAGTTAAGCGAAGCTGAAAATGTCGATCGAACTCGTAAAAATGAATCAACAGATAAAACATCATCATCAACCGAATACGGACGGAGCCCATGCGTTCTCGAAACACGTGTCCCGAGTAATTAATCAAAAATTTTGGTGTTGGTGATACCGATGTTTTTATTTGTATATTACGAGCCCACAGTCCTTGAGATCATCTAAAATGGATCTAACGAGTCGAAAGTCGTAAAACTGTAGGTACTAAACTTATAAAACTCGACTATAGTCGTGAGAGTCGACGAAATTCGTAAAAGTGGATCAGAACGATTAAAATCGATCAAAATCGTTAAATTTTCTCAAATTTAGAAAACTTGACTAAAATCGATTAGATTCGTAAAAGTTGAGCGAAGCTGAAAAAGTCGACCAAAGTCATAAAAATTGTAAACTTCGACCGAAGTCGTAAAACGCAACGAAACTTGTATAAAAATGGATCAGAATTATAAAAGTGAAGGAAAACTATAAAAAGGTGAACCAAAAAACGATAAAAATCGATCAAAGTCGACCAAAGCTGAAAACGTCGATCAAAGTCGTAAAAGTAGACTAAGCTAGAGAAGTCAATCAAAGTCGATTAAAGCGGTAGATGTTGTTAGACAGCTGTAAACGTTGTGAAACTGGACTAACGCTATAACAGGTGAGCCAAATTATAAAAGTGGTAAAATTCGATGAAACTTGTAGAACTATGAAAGTCGTTAGAATAGATTCAATTTATAAAAGTCGTGAGTCGTAAATATTTACGGTAACTAGGAGAATCGATCAAAGTCGTAAAAGTGGATCAAAGCTCGAAGATTAATTCTATAAAAGTCGACGAAACCCGAGAGAGTGGATCAAAACTTTCAAAATCGACCAAACTTGTCTGTTATAGTAGTCGATCTAAGTCATAACAGTAAACTAAGCTAGAATATTCGAAAAAAGTCGAAGTTGATCAAAGTCGTAAGTGTCGATGAAACGCATACTGCAACTAGCACCCATCATAGAAGAAAAAGAAGAAAAAAAAACCATCGTAGACTCTAACGCCGCCTACAACGCCTCGATGAACTAAAAAAATATTTTTGACAGCTGTCATTAATTTTAGTTATTTTGCAATAAAATTCGATCTAAATTTAACAACATGGAAACATTTTAAATAGTCCAAGATATATTTTTGACATATAAATTATCAAGTTTGTATTTTTTGACAGCTGTCAACCCTGTTTACAATTAAACGTAATCTCGATTACTTTCTTTAATTATCAATTGATCTGGCGTTAAAATTCGATGTTCTGAATTTAATCAGAATAAGAAAGATTCAAAATTATCGAAGATCTATTTTTGACAGCTAAGCTATTAAGATTGTATTGGTAGACAGCTGTCACTGTTTTTTTTTTACAATTAAAGCTAATCTTTTAGATCTGTTAATTTTGCAACAAAATTAGATTTGAACACAATCAAACGAAAAGATATTAAATTTTATAGGTTATAATTTTTGACAGCTGTCATTTTCGTAGAATTAAACGTAATTTCAATTAGTTCCTTTATTTATTAATTGATTTTTCACGAAAATTAGACCTTAATGTAATAAAATACGAGGATTCTAAGCTATCAAAACTACAAAAATCGAAACCTGAAAAGTCGACCAATTTCGACGAAAACCGTAACAGTTAAGGGAAGCTAAAAATGTTAAACAAAATCTTAAAATTGGATCAAAGTTAAAAAAAAAGTCAATCAAATTCCACCAGAATAAAAGTGGACCGAAGTCATAAATGCAGACTAAGCTAGAAAAGCTGACAGGAGTCGGGAAAGTCGATGAGAGTCGTAAAAGTTAACCGAAATTGAAAATGTCGATCAAAATAGTAAAAATGGATCAACAGATAAATCGTCGGTATGACCAACACCACAACTTTTGATTAATTACTCGGGACATGTGTTTCGAGAACGAACGGGGTTCTCATCATCAAAGTCGACCAAAGTCATAAAACTTGTAAACGTCGACCGAAGTCGTAAAAGACAACGAAACTTGTATAAAAATGGACCAGAAGTATAAAAGTGAAGGAAAATTATAAAAAAGGTGAGCCAAAACGATAAAAATCGATTAAAGTTGATCGATTGTGAGCTGAAAACATCGACCAAAGTCGATTAAAGTTGTAAATGTTGTTAGAGAGAAACTGGACTAACGCTATAACAGGTGAGTCAAATTATAAAATTAAAAGTGGTAAAATTCGATGAAACACGGAAGTAAACCAAAACTATAAAAGTCGACGAAGGCCGATGAGTGGATCAAAAATTAGAATCGACCAAATTAATAAGTCGAGTAAACGATTCGATAGAAACGAAAAAAAGTCGAAATTGATCAAAGTGAACGTCGATGAAACTATAAAAGTCGACAAAAAAATTGAACCAAAACACCCATCATAGAAGAAAAACCAAAAAAAAACATCGTAGACTCTAACGCCACCTACAACGCCTGGATCAAAACAATATTTTTAAAATCGATTAATTTTGTTATACTTGTTATTTTGCAATAAAATTGGATCTAAATTTAACAAATGGAAACATTTTAAATAGTAGAATTTTTGACAAAAATTATCGAAATTGACATCAAAGTTTCAATTAAACGTCATCAAATTGATAAAAGTGAACCAAAACTGTAAATTGAACCAAAACAATAAGAAAAGCCTAGAAAAACCAAAATCGATTAAATCAAATTCAAGATATGCCAACTAGCACCCATCATAGAAGAAAAACAAAAAAAAACCATCGTAGACTCTAACGCCACCTACAACGCCTCGATGAACTAAAAAAAATATTTTTGACAGCTGTCATTAATTTTAATTATTTTTCAATAAAATTGGATCTAAATTTAACAACATGGAAACATTTTAAATAGTCAAAGTTATATTTTTGACATATAAATTATCAAGTTTGTATTTTTTGACAGCTGTCAACCCTGTTTACAATTAAACGTAATCAAATTGATCAAAGTTGTAAGCGTCGATGAAACTCGTAAAAGTGGACAAAACTTTAAATTGAAAAACTTTAAATTGAAAGTTCACCAAACCTAGAAAAGTCGACCAAATTCGATTAAATTCGTAGAAGTTGAATAGTTCTGAAGTAGTCGACGAAAGTCGTAAAATTGGATCAAAGTTAAAAAGTCAAACAAAGTTATAAAAATCGGTCAAAATCGTAAAAGTCGATGAAATTCGTAAAAGTGGATCAAAATTATAAAAATCGATCAAAGTCAAAGTAAAAATTCAGAAAAAAGTCGACCAAAATCGACTTAGTCATCGCTGTCACATTGACAGATAACGTGCGTTACATTACATTGGGTGCGTTCAGCGGAAACAGCGGCACTTCAAACGTCAAACGTGTTCTATTAAAAATTGTCAAATTAGAATGAGACCATTTTAAATAAACAAGAATGAAAAATCAAGACAATAAACGCTTACGCATTTATTATGTAAAAAAAAAAAAGATCTAGAAAAACGTCCATATTATTTCGAACGGTAGTGTGTACACACCCGTACAAACGGCAGCGCTTTCCAAGCTCGTCCTTAGCTTATATCTCGTGACCTCGAAACGCTATTATTATTCACGTTTGTATTGTGTACTTAACCGATTGTAAATACGGGGCCTTACGAGTACACACTAACGTATAGTATAAGAACTGTCGTGTACTAAACCCGATGTGTTAACAAGCTTAAAATATATAACGACTAATAAATAATAAAAGATAAAACTGTATGTGTAGTGTGGAGAGGAAATACACAAATACACCAACCAAGGCTAAAAATAAAACCAGCAAATTTATTATGCAAATAAAACTGTCTTATAGTATAGTTAGGTTCTCGTATGTATGTGTGTGCGAGCCTGCGTGTGTGTGTGTGTGTGTGTGTGTGTACGTGCGTTTGAGTTACGTAGTACGCGAGAGGATCAATTGTTTTTATTAGCGTGTAGGCACGTTGTTTTAAGTACTTTATTGTTTAGTCATCGGACAATCAACTTCGGTGCCCGTTTCCTTCGAAAAACCGTGGAAGATCGTAAAATCGGTTAAGGATGGACACGATGTGTTATTTATCGTGAATCACAAATCATAGAAGATATTTTATATATGATCTGCGTTCGACACTAATCCCGGGTCGCACATCCGTATCTAGGACCGGAAAAGCGAGAGTGGTACAGAAAGGAGCAAGCAAATATCTAATACTACCTAAGAGTAGTGTACAGAAGACATAAACATCATCATCGTAGACTCTAACGCCACCTACAGCGTCTTTATGAACTAAAAAAAATATATTTTTGACAGCTGTCATTAATTTTAGTTATTTTGCAATAAAATTGGATCTAAATTCAACAACATGGAAATATTTTAAATGATCGAAGTTATATTTTTAACATCTAAACTATCAAGTTTGTATATTTTTGACAGCTGTCACTCTTGTTTATAATTAAACGTGATCTCACTTTTCTTATAGTTATTTAATCATCTTGCAATAAAATTAATTAATCTGAATTTCATAACATGGACACATTCTAAACTGTACATAGTTTAGGTTAATTTTTTGACAGCTGTCACCGCTATTTACAATTAAACGTAATCTCGATTACTTTCTTTAATTATCAATTAATTGATCTTGTTAAAATTCGATCTTCTGAATTTAATAAGAATAAGAAAGATTCAAAATGATAATCTATTTTTGCAGCTAAACTATTAACATTGTATTTTTTGACAGCTGTCACTGTTGTTTACAGCTAAATATAATTTCAACAAGTTGTTTAAATTGTTAATCCGTTTTGTAACAAAAAAACCGGATCAATCAAAAAAAAGATTTTAAATTATCTAGGTTATATTTTTGACAGCTGTCAATTTTCTAAAATTAAACGTAATTTCAATTATTCTCTTTGTTTATTAATTGATTTTTTTACTAAAATAAGACCTTAATAAAATAAGATGGGTGGTTTCTAAACTATCAAAGTTATACTTCTAATAGAGGAGGTTATATATTTTGACAGCTGTCACTTTTCTACAATTAAACGTAATCTCTATTAATTACTTTCTTTAATTTATTATTATTTATTTGGCATTAGAATTAGATTTCAATTTAATAACATGGATACATTCTAAACTACCAAGGTTATATTTTTTGACAGCTGTCATTATTGTTTACAATTAAACATAATTTCAACAAATTGTTTAAATTGTCAATCCATTTTGTAATAAAATGGATCTGAATTGAATAAAATGGGAAGATATTAAAGTATCTAGGTTATAATTTTTGACAGCTGTCATTCTCGTAGAAGTAAACGTAATTTCAATTATTCTCTTTGTTTATTAATGGATTTTTTACTAAAATAAGACCTTAATAAGATAAGATGGGAGGTTATATATTTTGACAGCTGTCACTTTTCTACAATTAAACGCAATCTCTATTAATTACTTTTTTTAATTTATTATTATTTACTTGGCATTAGAATTAAATTTGAATTTAATAAAATGGATACATTCTAAACTACCAAGGTAATATTATTTTGACAGCTGTCACTGTTGTTTACAACTAAACATAATTTCAACAATTTGTTTAAAATGTTAATCCATTTTGTATTAGAATCGGATCTGAATTGAATAAAACTATCTAGGTTATATTTTTTGACAGCTGTCATTTTTCTAGAATTAAAGGTAATTTCAATTATTCTCTTTGTTTATTAATGGATTTTTGACTAAAATAACACCATAAGATAAGATGGGAGGTTTCTAAACTATCAAAGTTATACTTTTAATAGAGGTTATATTTTTTGACAGCTGTCACTTTTCTACAATTAAACGTAATCACTATTAATCACTTTCTTTAATTTATTAATTCATTTGGCATTACAATTAGATTTGAATTTAATAAAATATCACATTCTAAACTACCAAAGTTATATTTTGTTGACAGCTGTCACTGTTGTTTATAGCTAAACCTAATTTCAATTAGTTGTTTAAATCGTTAATCTATTTTGTACTAAAACTGGATCTAAATCGAATAAAACATTTTAAATTTTCTACGTTATATTTTTTGACAGCTGTCATTTTCGTAGATTTAAACGTAATACCATTATTTTCTTTATTTCGTAATTGATTTTTCACTAAAATTAGACCGTAATATAATAAGATGCGAAGATTCTAAACTATCAAAGTTATACTTTCGAAAATTGTGGTTATAAGTTTTTGACAGCTGTCACTGTTGTTTACATCTAAACATAATTTCAATTAGTTGTTTAAATTGTTAATCCATTTTGGAATAAAACTGGATCTGAATTGAATAAAATGGGAAAATTTCGAAGTATCTAGGTTATAATTTTTGACAGCTGTCATTCTCGTAGAATTAAACGTAATTTTAATTATTCTCATTGTTTATTAATTGATTTTCCACTAAAATTAGACTTTTTAATATAATAAGATGCAAAGATTCTAAACTATCAAAGTTATACTTTTGATAGAGGAGGTTATATTTTTTTGACAGCTGTCACTTTTCTGCAATTAAACGTAATCTCTCTTTAATTTACTAACTTATGTATTTGGCATTAAAATTAGATATGAATTTAATAAAATGGATACGTTTTAAAACTACGAAGGGTATATTTTTTGACAGCTGTCATTTTCTTATAATAAAATCTCAATTTTAGTTGTTAATTATTTTGTTTAACGAAATCTGAATTCAGTAATGGAAAATTTCTAAATTATCAAGATTATATTTTTGACAGCTAAATTATAAAGATTATGTTTTATGAATTAAAGTGATGTTAGTTATTAATCCAATTTTATTAGAAGTAGATCTGAATTACAACCAAGATTTTGAAAACTATTTTTGACGAGGTTATCGAAATTAAAACAAAAAAATCAACATTGCTAAATTTAATAAAATCGGAATATTCGAAACCATCGATGTTATATTTTTTGACAGCTGTCATTTTGTTTACAATTAAACTAATCTCAATATTAATCATTATTAATTCAATTAATTCATTTGAGATCTGAATTAGATTGAGTTTAATAAAATATCACAAAATTTCAAAGTTATATTTTTTGACAGCTGTCACTGTTGTTTATAGCTAAACATAATCTCAGATTGTTTAAATCGTTATCTAATTTCGTACTAAAAGTTGGATCTAAATTTAATTGGAAGATTTTAAATTTTAAAGAGTTATATTTTTTGACAGCTGTCATTTTGTTGTTTAAACGTAAACATAATCTTTATGATTAATTGATTTTTCATTAAAATTAATCCGTAATATAATAAGATGGGAAGATTCTAAATTATCAAAGTTATACTTTCGAAAATTGTTACATTTTTTTGACAGCTGTCACTGTTGTTTACATCTAAACATAATTTCAATTAGTTGTTTAAATTGTTAATCCATTTTGGAATAAAACTGGATCTGAATTGAATAAAATGGGAAGATTTCGAAGTATCTAGGTTATAATTTTTGACAGCTGTCATTCTCGTAGAATTAAACGTAATTTTAATTATTCTCTTTGTTTATTAATTGATTTTTCACTAAAATTAGACTTTAATGTAATAAGATGCGAAGATTCTAAACTATAAAACTTATAATTGAGGTTATAATTTTTTGACAGCTGTCACTGTTGTTTACAGCTAAATATAATTTCAATTAGCTGTTTAAATTGTTAATCCATTTTGTAATAAAAACTGATCTGAATCGAATAAAACGGGAAGATTTTTAACTACCTATCTAGGTTATATTTCTTGACAGCTGTCATTTTTTAGAATTAAACGTAATTTCAATAAGTTCCTTTATTTATTAATTGATTTTTCACTAAAATTAGACATTAATGTAATAAAATACGAAGATTCTAAGCTATCAAAGTTATACTTTTGATAGAGGTTATATTTTTTTGACAGCTGTCATTTTTGTTTACAACTAAACATAATTTCAACAATTTGTTTAAAATGTTAATCCATTTTGTATTAGAATCGGATCTGAATTGAATAAAATTGGAAGATTTTAAAGTATCTAGGTTATAATTTTTGACAGCTGTCATTCTCGTAGAATTAAACGTAATTTTAATTATTCTCTTTGTCTATTAATTGATTTTCCACTAAAATTAGACTTTTTAATATAATAAGATGCAAAGATTCTAAACTATCAAAGTTATACTTTTGATAGAGGAGGTTATATCTTTTTGACAGCTGTCACTTTTCTACAATTAAACGTAATCTCTCTTTAATTTACTAACTTATGTATTTGGCATTAAAATTAGATATGAATTTAATAAAATGGATACGTTTTAAAACTACGAAGGGTATATTTTTTGACAGCTGTCATTTTCTTATAATTAATCTCAATTTTAGTTTCTTTAGTTACGTTCTAACGAAATCTGAATTCAGTATCGTGGAAAGTTTCTAAATTATCAAGATTATATTTTTGACAGCTAAATTATAAAGATTATGTTTTATGACATCTGTCACTGATGTTAGTTATTAATCCAATTTGTATTAGACGTAGATCTGAATTACAACTAAGATTCTAAACTATGAAAATTCTATTTTTGACGAGGTTATCGAGTTATTATTTGATTTAAAACAAAAAAATCAACATTGCATTTAATAAAATCGGAATATTCGAAACCATCGATGTTATATTTTTTGACAGCTGTCATTGTTGTTTACAATTAAATCTAATCTCAATCAGTTTCTTCGATTATTAATTCAATTTGCACTAGAATGAGATCTGAATATAATGGAAAGTTTCTAAACTATCGAAGCTATATTTTTGCTAGCTAAAAGTATCAAGCTTGTATTGTTTGACAGCTGTCACTAGTGTTTACAATTAAACATAATCTCAGTTTTTTAGCTTAGTTATTAATTTCGTCTGCATCAAAGTTAGACCTGAATTTAATAGAATAAGAAGATCCTAAACTATTAAAGAGTTATATTTTTTGACAGCTGTCACTGTTGTTGACAATTAAACATAATCTTCAGTGATTAAGTCGTTTTGCATTAAAATTAGATCTGAATTTAATACGATGGGTAGATACTAAACTATCAAAGTTATATTTTTGACAGCTAAACTATTAAAGTTATATTTTTTTGACAGCTGTCACTGTTATTTATAATTAAACGTAATCTCTCGTCAGTTTCTTTAGTTATTAATTCATTTTGTAATTAAATTGGATTTGAATTTCATATGATGGGAAGATTCTAAATTTTCAATTTGTTGTCAATGTTTTTGACAGCTGTCAAATTATATCTTTAAAAATTCGGAGTAAAACTTGGAATGGAAGAAACGCTGCCGAGCAATTCCGAAAAAAAAAGGTTAAAAAATTAGACAACCTTCGCGAACCACCTCCTATTTCTTCGCTGTTATATTTTCAATCCAGTTCTAGGAAACAATTCCGACTAGACTCGACATTAAAGGAATGTTGTAAATAACACAACGAAGGAGAGAATATAGAAAAAGAAAAAAGGAAAGAACGAAACGAAACTCCCGTAGGTAGTAACTACTTCTCGACAAACCATTATCCTTTGCTTTTCTTGTGGAATTTTATAATTGCGGTATTTATAATAAATTACCGAGAAATAAATCTGTCTTGGGACTATGATGTATGGTGGACGAGGAGCCGGACAAACTAACTCACGAACTGTTTTATTATAGAGGATAAATCTTAGTCTGTATCTACAGAACCGGAGCCAGGCATATAAAACTGGTAGCAGGGAATGTGTATCTTGTTCTTGTTTTGTTTTTTTTTTGGAACCCAACATTATCTTTCTCTATGTAATTAAATTTGAATTATTAGATCGGTATTATTATAGAAGGGTTGAGATCTCGAACCAGAAGATTATTATTAATGGAACGGACGAATACACAAACTGGGCTCCCTGTTTTATCCCTATTAAAAAAAAATCGTGACATCTAGCGGAGAACATGACAACTTTACTACTATAGAATTAAACTGATGATGCCGTGCGATTTTTTCGGAAATTTATCGCTAGAACTGAACAACGTTCATGTATCTATCCATTCCGGACTACGTTTTACTACTGGAACGGACTGTACCCGCCGGTAAGGAATGTTGCAGCGCCGGACAACATTCCACCGTTGTACGTCGTGTTCCTCCACTTCTTGCTCGCGTCGCACACCTCCCCTACCGCATTCAAGCAGAGCTCTCGGCCAGGAGGCACGCTCGCTATGTGCCTCTTCTTCTTCGTCTTCGTCCTCTTCCATTCGTTGTTCACGAAGATGATGATGATGATGATGGCATCCCTCTTCGACGGTGGAACGCGAAAGATAACATCGTTCTACACGGTAATCAGCTCCAATTACACATCGACACACACATACACATCGACAAATTAATATCGTGCCAACGTGCATACAGGGTGTTCGGTATGTACTTACCACAGATGAGGGCTAATCCGAACAGATCAGTGTCGAGCATGCCCTGCTGGGCGAAATGGTGGCATGTTTGCTGGTAGAGTTCTCGTACCCTGCTCTTGACCTGCACGACGAAATAGAGGGTCTGTTGGTGCAGCAGGTGGAGCGCGAGGAAACGGGCGGCCGGGGGAGCGCTGCTGCTGGGCTGCACGCGGCCAGGGGGCGCTCACCGTGCACAGGCCGGCGCGCATGACCCGCGCATCTCAAATGGGGGGCTCTCCTCGCACACCTACGACAAAAATTAGTTTGAGACAAAAAAAGTAGATAAATAAAATAGATAAAAATAAATTTAATTAAAAAAGAAAACAGCAGCCCCCCCTTTTTTATCAAAAAAGCAAAATTACTCCCTTTTTGAAAATCAAGCTTTTGAGACAGTTCAAAGTTAGTTCCATGTTTTTCTAAAGTTACAGCCTTCTCTCATGTATACTTTGTAAAATAATTAAGAAAACCGAAATTTCTCTTTCCCCCCTTTTTTGAAAATCGAATTCTTGGCAGTTGGTCGAGATTTTTCTAAATTTGAACTGCATTGCAACAAAATTTCAACTTTCTGCTGTGCATACTACGTAAAATAATTAAAAAAAAATGAAATTTTGGCGGCTCTCCCTGTCCCCCCTTTTTTGAAAATAGATTTTTTGGCAGCTTTTCCAAATTTTTCTAAATTTGAATAGAATTGCAACAAAATTTCAGCTTTCTGCGATGCATACTACGTGAAATAATTTTAAAAAACCAAATTTTACCAACTTCTCCTTTTCCCCCTTTTTTGAAAATCGAATTTTTGGCAGTTTTTCCAAACTTTTCTAAATTTAAACTGCATTGCAACAAAATTCCAGCTTTCTGCTATGCATACTACGTGAAATAATTTTTTTTTACACAAAATTTTGTCGGCTCCCCGTTTCTCCTCCCCCTTTTTTTTGAATATCGAACTTTTGGCAAAAACTGTCAAAAGTTTTGGCTGTATTGCTCTAAAATTTTCGATCACGTATAATTCGTGAAATAATTGAAACAACTGCTAAAAATTAATTTTCAAAAATTGGGGGAACGAAAAATTTATTTTTTTTTTTTTTATTTATTTATTGAACTATCCATGAATGAACATTAAAATTTTGGAAAAATGTTCAAAATAACTACAATAATCTGGAATAAGTGACAACATTTTGGCAAACAAGGGCCCTCCTCTCCTCCCCGCTTCTTGGGGGGAGGTCGGCAACAGAAAAAGGTTTTTTTTAGAACAACTTCCGATATTTTTAATATTTTGCAAAATTAGCAAAATAGCAAACTTGGAACAACCCGGAATAATTTACAAAATTTCGAATACGTGGGGGAAGCGAGGGGAGCTGGCGACAAAAAAAATAATTTTTTTAATATCACTCAAAAATTCTGGAGCAATGTAAAACAAATTAGGAACAACACCGAATAATTTTCCAAATTTCGAAACAAAAGCGGGCAAACAAAATTGTAAATTTTTAAAAATAAAAAGGGAGGAGAGGGGGCAATAAGAAGAATGGATTTGCCATTTTTTCGATATTTTTTAAATATTATTTTGCAAAATTCTGAAACAATGTAGAACAAACTCGAAATAATTTTCAAAATTTCAATTTTCGCAACAAAGAGAGGGAGAGGAAGGGCAAAAAAAAAATTTTTTCTCTAATTTTCGGCGATTTAAAAACATTATTTTGCAGCAAAATTTTGAAATAATATAAAACAAATCTAGAATAATAACAAAATGGGAATTTTCAAAAAAAAAGGAGAAGGGGGCGACAAAAAAACTGTTTTTTTTTTCGATAATTTGCTTTAAAAATTTGCTTTGCAAAATTCTGAAACAATCTAAAACAAATTTAGAACACAACTTCAAAAATAGGTAATTTTAAAAAAAGAAGGAGCGAGGGAGAGGGGGCGACAAAAAAAATAGTTTGTTGAGTATATTTTTAAAATATTATTTTGCAAAATTTTGAAACGATGTAGAACAAACTTGGAAAAATCCGGAATAACTTTAAATAATAGGTGGAGGGGCTGCCGACAAAAAAAAAATTAAAAAAAGGAGAAGGGAGGCGACAAAAAAACTGATTTTTTCGATAATTTGTTTTAAAAATTTGCTTCGCAAAATTCTGAAACAATGTCAAACAAATTTAGAACACAACTTCAAAAATAGGTAATTTAAAAAAAAGAGCGAAGGGGACGGGGGCAACAGAAAAAATAAGTTTCCTGTTTTGTTGAGAATTTTTTTCAATATTATTTTGCAACATTTTGAAACAATGTAGGACAACATTGGAAAAATCTGGAATAACTTTCGAAATTTTAAATTTCGAAATAATACGTGGGGGGCCATCGACAAAAAAAAAACAATTTTTTTAATATTACTCAATCATCAAAAATTCTGAAAAAATGCAAAACAAACTTGTAACCACCTTGTGGCACCAACCTCCATTTTTTGCGGTCACTAGCCCCACTTTTGTTTAGCTGATGACAAAAAAATAAGGTTTTTTTCTCGATTTTTTCAATATTATTTTGCAACATTTTGAAACAATGTAGGACAAAATTGAAAAAACCTGGAATAGCTTGCGAAATTTCAAATTTCGAAATAATACGCGGGGGGCCACCGACAAAAAAAACGATTTTTTAAATATTACTCAATCATCAAAAATTCTGAAAAAATGCAAAACAAACTTGTAACCACCTTGTGGCACCAACCTCCATTTTTTTCGGTCACCAGCCCCCCCTTTTGTTTAGCCGGTGACAAAAAAAGTTTTTTTCTCGATTTTTTCAATATTATTTTGCAACATTTTGAAACAATATAGGACAAAATTGAAAAAACCTGGAATAGCTTGCGAAATTTCAAATTTCGAAATAATACGCGGGGGGCCACCGACAAAAAAAAACGATTTTTTAAATATTACTCAATCATCAAAAATTCTGAAAAAATGCAAAACAAACTTGTAACCACCTTGTGGCACCAACCTCCATTTTTTCGGTCACCAGCCCCCTTTTGTTTAGCTGATGACAAAAAAAAAGGTTTTTTTTTCTCGATTTTTTCAATATTATTTTGCAACATTTTGAAACAATATAGGACAAAATTCTGAAAAAAAAAACCTGGAATAGCTTGCGAAATTTCAAATTTCGAAATAATACGTGGGGGAGGGGGAGGGGGCCACCGACAAAAAAAACGATTTTTTAAATATTACTCAATCATCAAAAATTCTGAAAAAATGCAAAACAAACTTGTAAGCACTTTGGAGGCCCCAGCCCCCTTTTTTTCGATCGCCAGCCCCCCTTATGTTTACCTGGTGACAAAAAATTTTTCCGATTTTTTCAATATTATTTCGCAAAATTTTGAAACAATGTAGAATAAACCTGGAATAATTTTCGAAATTTTAATTTTCGAAACTAAGGGGGAGAGGGAGGGAAGGGTAACAAAAAAAAATTTCCTTCAATTTTCGGCGATTTAAATCTAAGATAATTAAAAAAAGCGAATTTTCAAAAAAAAGGAAGAAGAGGGCGACAAAAAAATATAGTGGAAATTGTTTTTTTCTATTTTTTCCTTTTTGTTTTAATGTTTAATTATAGCAAGGCTTGCTTGTGCGCTTGTATAGGACAGAAATACGCAAAAATTTGCATTCAACCCGGTAATTTCATCGATAGATTCTTAGCACGATTGATCATGTAACACCTTTTCTAGTTGCGAAGTAAAAATTATCCATACATCACGGCTACAGCTTCTGTATACAAATAAGTGCCCCGATTCGCTTATACCATCCCTACACACACACACAACACACACACACATAATTTGCTTTTTTTTTCTAATGACAGCGCGGCTACACATTCTACTCGCGGGCTACTGGCTCTCGAGTCACGAAGCGATACCATTGACGCATTCTAACTATATGTATTAGATGCACTGCATTTTAAATATGTTTTGTTAGAATTTAGATTATATTTTAGCACGTTACTGTGTTTCTAGGATTGCGTTGATCGAATCCATAAACGTCAACGAGTTATTTTTAAATTAATATGAAAAAAAAAAAACTTATCTAGTTACCCTCGTACGTTCAGCATTTAAAAAGAGTAGCAGAAACAGCAGCCAACGCCACTTAATTGCTACTTTTCAATTATTCGCTTTTAAATTTATGAAATCCACACGCAGGCAGGCTAGTCGACGGGAATCAGCGGCGTTTGGCCTTGAACTTGTAACTTTCTCGTGGGTTTGTGTAATTTTTTCAAGCTGTAATAATATGTGTATGTATTTATAGATACTAGTATAGAGTATAATAAAAAGTGCAAGAACTTGGTAATGATTTCTGTTTTGATCCTTTAAAATACTTTTGCTCTGTACTATACTTGTATTAGTTTGATCATCAAATTGGATTCAAGGTCCTTGCGTTTTATCTGGCAATAATATCGCAGGAAGCGTCAGTTGTTTGTATGTAATACAATTTCCGGTTAGTATGAGATACGCGTGCATATATCGTCACGCCTGAAGTACTGTCGCAGTCTAATGGTCGTGGAATGCGTCTTCAGCGTTAAAAACGAACAACTGTTGTTCGTTTAAAAATGTTTCGAGGGTATCAATTAACGAGACATCCTCTGCTAAATAAAACTCTAGAGAACACTTCAATCTATCGTTTAAAATGTACAAATTAATGTTAATTTAACGTTTAGGCCAACATCAACGGTACTTTTACAGAAGGCGTGTCCACAGATTATGTTTGGGTTAAAGGAGTTATTGGAGGGCCAACTATATCGACTCCTTCGCCGGATAATACGTAGGGGCCAACTAGATCAGCTCCCTCATTGGAAATAACGTGAAAGCCAACTATACCGGCTCCTTCATTCTAACTTTTTGGCCACACAATCAACTTACGAATATTTTAACCTCCGATCAACTTTAAAAATAGCAAATTTCTAAAAAGATAAATAATTTTTTGGCACCGCCCCTCCTTCCTCACCTAATTAAGAATACTAATATTAATGTAGTCTTCAGGCTTTCACGGCCGCTGTTGATGGCTGCTGTTCGGTTCTCGGGTTCTCTGCCGTGCATACTTCACTTCTGAAAAGATCACGACAAGATGATCGGAACGTCAAGTACCACAACCTTTCTACACGGCAGAGAAACCGAGAACCGAACAGCAGCCAATATTAATATTACTAGAACACTAAAATTTTAGAGCAATGTTTAGAATAATCTGGAAAAGCTATCAAAATTAGCGACCAAAAAATGGTACTTCAATTTTTTTCCAACATTTTAAAATATTAAATTGCACAATTTTGAAACAATCTCGAATAACTTTCAAACTTTCGAATTTCGAAACAAGGAGGGGAGACGGGGGCTGGCGACCCAAAAATGGGGAATGGAGGCGATGGTGACAAAAACAATTTTTTCCGTTTTTTCTTTAATGTTAGTTTTCAAAATTTCCACAAATTGCTCTAGTTAATGGAGTGGGGAAAGGGGCGGTCACAAAAAAAATTTTTTTTTGATAATTTCTTAATGTTTGCAAAAATTATCAAAAAAATCGAAAAAAAATTTTTTGTCGCCACCTTAACTAAAGGAATTTGTTAAAATTTTAAAACAAAAGCGGTTGAGGTGAGGGGGAGGAGGAGATATCTGGCGACCCAAACATGATTTTTTTATATTATTTCGCAGAATTCTGAAAAAATATAAAACAAAACAGAACTTTAAAAAATGCGAATTTCAAAAAAAAAAAAAGAGAGAGGGGGCCACAGAAATGAATGTTTTTCCTTTTCCTATAATTTAATGATTTTCTATTATTTTGCAAATTTTGTAGAGTAACTTTCAAAATTTTGAATTTCAAAAAAAAGGGTGGAGAAAGTGTAGTCACCAAAATTTTTGCGATTTCTTAAATCACAAATTTGAAAAAAAAACAGGAAAAGCGACAGAAAAATGATTTTTTTTTGCTTTTTAATATGATTTAATTAAATAACTTTAAAAATTTAGAATTTTAAAAAAAAAAAAGGGGAGAACTGACGCCCAAAACCTGAAGAAGGACAAAAACAGGATTTTTTCAGATTTTTTTTGTCACCGACCTTCCCCTCCATTAACTAAAGCACAATCAGGGATATCTGCCGACCAAAACATTTTTTTATATTATTTCGCAAAATTCTGAAAAAAATATTTAAAAAAACAACTTTAAAAATGGTGAATTTTGAAAAAAAAAAAAAACAAGAGAGGGAGCGGCAGAAAAATGTTTTTCTTTTCCTATAATTTAATGATTTTCTAATATTATTTTGCAATGTCGTAGAATAATTTTCAAAATTTTGAATTTCGAAAGGAGGGGGCAGGGGGTGGAGAAAGGATAGTCACCAAAGTTTTTTCGATTTTTTTTTTAAATTACAAATTTCCAAAAAAATAAAAGAAAAAGGGGGCGACAGAAAAAATGATTTTTTTTGCTTTTTTAATATTAATTAATGGGCAATTTAGAATTTTGAAACAAAAAAAGGGAGAGCTGACCCCAAAAACAGGGGAAGGAGTAGCGACAAAAAAATCATTTTCTTTCCGATTTTTTTTGTCACCACCCCTTCCCGCACTCAATTAACTAAAGCAATCTGTTAAAAAAAGGACGGAGGGAGGGGGAAGGGAGATATCTGGCGACCAAAAAATGGGGCAAAATTCTGAAAAAAATATAAAACAAATTTCAAAAAAAAAAAATGTTTTTTCCTTCCCGATAATTTAATGATTTTCGCAAATAGAATAAAAAATTTTGAATTTTGAAAGGAGGGGCAGAGAGTGGAGAAAGGAAAATCACCAAAATTTTTTCGATTAAAAAAAAATGAAAAGGGGCAGAGAACAGAGAAAATAATTTTTTTGCTTTTTAATATTAATTAATGGAATAACTTTGAAAATTTAGAATTTTGAAACAAAAAAAGGGAGAGCTGACGCCCAAAAACTGGGGAAGGAGTGGCAACAAAAAAATGATTTTTTCCGATTTTTTTTTTGTCGCCACCTCCCCCATTCCAGCGGTTAAGTTGGGGGAAGGGAGAAAATCCCTCTCGACCAAAAAATTATTTTTATATTATTATTATATTATTTCGCAAAATTCTGAAAAAATGTCAAATAAATCAAACTTTAAAAGTTGCAAATAAAAAAAAAAAGAGGGGGGAGAATAGAACAAATAGTTTCTCCGTTTTTTTCAACAATTTTTTTAATATGAATTTACAAAATTCTGAAACAATCTGGAATAACAAAAAATTTCGAATTCCCACACGAGGGAGGACTGCAGATCAAAAAACGATATTTTTGATAATTTTTTAAATTTATTTTCGTAAAAATTCGGGGACAATGTAAACAAAATCTAGAAAAACAAACCTTGAAAAATAGGGAATTTTCAAAAAAATTAGCGGGAGAGGGCGGCGAGGAAAAAAAATAATTATCCTTTTTTTGTCACCACCCCTTCTCAACCAAATTAAATCAACAACCGCCAAAATTTTGAAACAAACTGGAGACGGGGCGAGGAGGTGGGAACCAAAGTTTCAAAGTTTCGAATTTCGAAACAAGGAGGGGGAAGGCGGGAGTTGGCGCCCAAAAAAATGGGGAATGATTTAATGTTAGCACGACCATAATTTTTTTTTTTAATTTTAAAACAATCTCAAACAAATTAAAAAATGCGAAACTTGACCACCTCCTTTCGTCCCCCTTAGGGATTGCATTAAAAAATGCAAATGCAATGAAATAGGTCTTGCTTTAATAATGTCAACGATCATTAACACGAAGCTACTAGCAAATTTGGCCCCTTCATTTTGGGGCTGAAGCACGCCTTATTTAAAGCGGTACAAACAAGTCGATCCACTATAATACTACAATTAAATTGTAACTTGAGAGGTTGCGCATGAAATAGTAGTTCATCCAGTAACCAGATCGGAATGTTACTCATTGACGTACTTTCATGCGCTTTACAAATACGACGTCAAACAAATAATTGGTATTAATACAGGTCTCAATACTATTTATAGCGGGCAGAATGTGTAACATGGACTTGCACAAGCCTTAAATAAATATTACCTACATACATACATTAAAAACAACCCAGAGATTACATCGTAATCTCTATTTGTGCTAAAAGGTGCAAACTTACCGAAAACAACCGTATCTTTCCCCCTAAATAATCCGGACACGTTTCGAGATTCTTTTTTTTAATTTTAAAGATTAAATTAAACATGTCACCAAAACAAAAATAAAACACACATTCAAGATTAACTTAAAATAATTACATATTACATACAAACACGCGTTTCGAAACCATCTATGCGGATTACGAAGCGGCAAACGCAGGGGAAGGGATCCAACGACACAACAGCTCCAATGTTCCTATCGCAAAACTATAATACATGTAAACTTACGTGCACGTAGTATACATAATAATTGAGCAATTTCTTACGGTGATATGTTGAATCTAGCGAAACGTTACAATTGAGGCTTTCGTAATTGCGAAAATACTCGAAATAATTAGCGTTTTAAAAGGTTTGTTAATACGTTTAAACAAAAAAATGACACAGAAATTCCATTAATTGTTAGCGTATCATTGTTTGTTATGTTAGTATTCGTGTCAAGTCGCGTTATTGTGAATGTACGACAAACATAATTCTAGTTGGTTGGTTATTCGAAAAAAAAAACGAAGAAGAAGAAGAGAGAGAAGTGTCCATAACATGCAATACATCTGTCGATATGTTAATCGAAAGTTACAACGCGAAGTGATGTAAATTTTATATTATTTGTTTTAGAATTTCTTCGCTTTCTTACGAATGTCTGGAAATACATCTATACATAGTACGCGAATTTATAAAATACAATTTTTTTCTTAACCATATTTTAGTAATTACCCCCCAGTTTCCCCCAGACTCCCCATAATAATAAATTTGTACAAAATCCACAGTTACATCCATCGTACACAATGCTTTAAAATAAGATACAATTTTTTTTTTTTATACATTATTCTAAAAATAGCCCTCCTTCCCCCTGCACTCAAACTTACATAAAATCAATAATTATTAACAATAATTGTGAGCGAAAATGCTCTACGTATTAGTTGGAAACAAGATACAATTTTTCAAAATTTTTTTTCTTTAAGAACTACCACCCTCCTCCTCCCAAGAGACAAGCCCCCTTACAATCAAATTTACTTAAAATCCACAGTTATGAAGATATATTCCCAAATCCAATTTTTCAAATTTTTTTTTGTCTAGCGGTTTATAATTTTTCAATTTTTTTTTCAAGGTCTGCTACAACTCCTCCCCCCCCTCCTCAGAGCTTTCGCAAACAAATTTACAGAATCCACAGTTATAAGTATGATATACGTGAGAAATACAAGACGCGTTTTTTAATTTTTTTTTCTGCCCGTTATTCCAGTGATGTCCCCCTTTTCTAGACCCCCTTACAATCAAATTTATCTAAAATCCACGGTTATGAAGATATATTACAAAATATTATTTTTTTATTTTTTTTTGTCTAGCGGTTTATAATTTTTCAATTTTTTTTTCAAGGTCTGTTACAACTCCACCCCCCACTCCCCTCTCGAGATCTTTCGCAAACAAATTTACAGAATCCACAGTTATAAGTATACGTGAAAAATACAAGAGACATTTTAAAAGAATTTTTTCTATGTTTTATTCTGGTGATGTTCTCCTTTTCTGGACCCCCTTGCAATCAAATTTACCTAAAATCCACTGTTATGAAGATATATTACAAAATAAAATTTTTCTAATTTTTTTGTCTAGCGGTTTATAATTTTTCAATTTTTTTGAAGGCCTGCTACCGCTCCACCCCCGCCTCACCCCCTCACAGATCTTTCGCAAACAAATTTACAGAATCCACAGTTATAAGCATACGTGAGAAATACAAGACACATTTTTTAATTTTTTTTCAATGTTTTATTCTAGTGATGTCCCCCTTTTCTAGACCCCCTTACAATCAAATGTATCTAAAATCCACGGTTATGAAGATATATTACAAAATAAAATTTTTCTAATTTTTTTGTCTAGCGGTTTATAATTTTTCAAATTTTTTTTGAGGCCTGCTACCGCTCCGCCCCCCACCCTACCCACTCACAGATCTTTCGCAAACAAATTTACAAAATCTACAGTTATAAGCATACGTGAGAAATACAAGATACATTTTTAAAAATTTTTTCTGTTTTATTCTAGTGATGTCCCCCCATTTCTGGACCCCTTGCGATCAAATTTACCTAAAATCAATAAATATAAAAATACAATTTTTCAAATTTTTTTATCCAGCGATTTATTATTTTTTAAGTCCTACTAGTATGCTCCGTGCCCCTCCCCACCTCTCAGAGGAGTTTTACGGGGAGAAGGGAGAGAAGGGGGCGGGGAGCTCACCAAACCTTGGCGGTAAAATTTACATAAAATTCGCGATTAGGACGTTTTATTAAGTGTGATATGATTTTTCCAATTTTTTTTCCGTTCTGTGACTCACAATTTTTCAAATTTCTTTTATTACGATATTCGAGTAATGCCCCCTTATCCCACGCCAATTAAATTTACACGATATGAGCCCGTATTACGAGCAGAAATTGTCTATACGATAGTTCGAAGCAAGATAGAATTTTTAAAAATTTTTTCCGTTAGAGGATGTGTTGTTTTGGGGTGGCAGAGACTGCAGAATACAAGTCAACAGTTTAAAACGTGGAAATAGAAGAAGAAGTGTCGGTTTTTAATGATTTTTTTGTAGATAACACACATTTATTGTTTATTCTTGATAGTTTGGAACAAGCATATAATAGGTGTGTTGTTTCAGGCTGGAAGGGACTGCAGAATACAAGTCAACAGTTTAAAACGTGCAAATAGAAGAACAATTATGTTTTTTTTAATAAATATACATTTATTTGTTTATTTTTGATAGTATGAAACAAGCCGGTAATAAGTGTGTTGTTTTAGGGTGGAAGGGACTGCAGAATACACGACAACAGTTTAAAACGTAGAAATAGAAGCATAATTGTGTGTTTTTAATGATTTATTTTGCAGATAACACATATTTATGGTTTATTTTTGATAGTTTGAAACAAGCCTGGATTAGGTGTCTTGTTTTAGGGTGGAAGGAACTGCAGAATACAAGTCAACAGTTTAAAACGTGGAAATAGAAAGACAATTGTGAGTTTTTAATGATTTTTTTTGCAGATACCACGTATTTATTGTTTCTTTTTAATAGTTTGAAACAAGCCTGGGATAAGTGAGTTGTTTTAGGATGGAAAGGACTGCAGAATACACGTCAACAGTTTAAAACGTGGAAATAGAAGAACAATTGTAGGTTCTTAATGATTTCTTTTGTAGATAACACATATTTATTGTTTATTTTTGATAGTTTGAAACAAGCATGTAATAGGTGTGTTGTTTTGGAGTGGAAAGAACTGCAGAATACAAGTCAACAGTTTAAAACGTGGAAATAGAAGAAGTGCGGGTTTTTAATGATTTTTTTTTGTAGATAACACATATTTATCGTTTATTTTTTATAGTTTAAGCATGTAATAGGTGTGTTGTTTTAGAGTGGAAAGAACTGCAGAATACAAGTCAACAGTTTAAAACGTGGAAATAGAAGAAGTGCGGGTTTTTAATGATTTTTTTTTGTAGATAACACATATTTATCGTTTATTTTTGATAGTTTAAGCATGTAATAGGTGTGTTGTTTTAGAGTGGAAGGGACTGCAGAATACTCGTCAACATTTTAAAACGTGGAAATAGAAAAACCATGGTGGTTTTTTAAAATAAATATACATTTATTTATTTTTGATAGTTTGAAGCAAACCCCTAATAGGTGTGTTGTTTTAGAGTGGAAGAGACTGCAGAATACAAGTCAACATTTTAAAACGTAAAAATAGAAGAATAATTGTGGGTTTTTAATGATCTATTTTGCAGACAACACATATTTATCGTTTATTTTTGATAGTTTGAAACAAGCCTGTAATAGATGTGTTTTTTTAGGGTGGAAGGGACTGCAGAATACACGTCAACAGTTTAAAACGTGGAAATAGAAGATCAATTATGTTTTTTTTAATAAATATACATTTATTTGTTTATTTTTGATAGTTTGAACCAAACGTGTAATAGGTGTGTTGTTTTAGGGTGGAAGGGACTGCAGAATACACGTCAACAGTTTAAAACGTGGAAATAGAAGATCAATTATGTTTTTTTTTAATAAATATACATTTATTTGTTTATTTTTGATAGTATGAAACAAGCCGGTAATAAGTGTGTTGTTTTAGGGTGGCAGGGACTGCAGAATACACGACAACAGTTTAAAATGTGGAAATAGAAGAATAATTGTAGGGTTTTAATGATTTATTTTGCAGATAACACATATTTATCGTTTATTTTGATAGTTTGAAACAAGGCTGAAATAAGTGTGTTGTTTTGGGGTGAAAAGGACTGCAGAATACAAGTCAACGGTTTAAAATGCGGATATAAAAGAACTGTGACTTTTCAAATCTTTTTTTGTAGATAACACATATTTATCGTTTATTTTTGATAGTTTGAAACAAGCATGTAATAGGTGTGTTGTTTTAGAGTAGAAGGGACAGCAGAATACACCTCAACAGTTTAAAACGTGGAAATAGAAGAACAATTATGGGTTTTTAACGATTTTTTTTGTAGATAACACATTTATTGTTTATTTTTGATAGTTTGAAACAAACATGTAAATAGTGTGCTGTGTTTGAGATAGAAATGATTGCAGAATACACGTCAACAGTTTAAAACGTGGAAATAGAAGAACAATTGTGGGTTGTTAATGATTTTTTTGTAGATAACACATATTTATCGTTTATTTTTGATAGTTCGAAACACACCTGTAATAGATGTGTTTTTTAGGGTGGAAGGGACTGCAGAATACACGTCAACAGTTTAAAACGTGGAAATAGAAGATTAATTATGTTTTTTTTTAAATAAATATACATTTATTTGTTTATTTTTGATAGTTTGAAGCAAACCTGTAATAGGTGTGTTGTTTTGGGGTGGAAGAGACTGCAGAATACAAGTCAACAGTTTAAAACGTGGAAATAGAAGAAGAATTGTGTTTTTTTATGATTTGTTTTTGTAGATAACACATATTTACCGTTTATTTTTGATAGTTTAAAACAAGCATGTAATAGGTGTGTTGTTTTAGGGTGGAAGGGACTGCAGAATACAAGTCAACAGTTTAAAACGTGGAAATAGAAGAAGAATTGCGGGTTTTTAATGATTTTTTTTGTAGATAACACATATTTATTGTTTATTTTTGATAGTTTAAAACAAGCATGTAATAGGTGTGTTGTTTTAGAGTGGTAGGGACTGCAGAATACAAGTCAACAGTTTAAAACGTGGAAATGGAAGAATAATTGTGGGTTTTTAATGATTTATTTCGCAGATAACACATATTTATCGTTTATTTTTGATAGTTTCAAACAAGCATGTAATACTTGTGTTGTTTTGGGATAGAAGGGACTGCAGAATACAAGTCAACAGTTTAAAACGTGGAAATAGAAGAACAATTGTGGGTTTTTAATGATTTTTTTGTAGATAACACATGTTTATCGTTTAATTTTGATAGTTTGAAACAATCCTGTAATAGGTGTGTTTTTTAGGGTGAATGGACTGCAGAATACACGTCAACAGTTTAAAACGTGGAAATAGAAGATCAATTATTTTCAATTTTTTTTAAATAAATATACATTTATTTGTTTATTTTTGATAGTATGAAACAAGCCGGTAATAAGTTTGTTGTTTTAGGGTGGAAGGGACTGCAGAATACACGTTAACAGTTTAAAACGTGTAAATTGAAAAAAATTGTCGATTTTTTATGATTTTTTTGCAGATAAAACATATTTATTGTTTATGTTTGATAGTTCGAAACAAGCCTGGATTAGGTGTGTTGTTTTAGGGTGAATGGACTGCAGAATACCAGTCAACAGTTTAAAAAGTGGAAATAGAAGACGAATTGTGGGTTTTTAATGATTTTTTTTGTAGATACATATTTATCGTTAAATTTTTAATAGTTTTGAAACAAGCATGTAATAGGTGTGCTGTTTTGGGGTGGAAGGGACTGCAGAATACACGTTAACAGTTTTAAACGTGGAAATAGAAGGACGATTGTGGGTTTTTAACGATTTTTTTGTAGATAAAACATATTTATCGTTTATTTTTTTGATAGTTCAAAACAAGCCTGGATTAGGTGTGTTGTTTTAGGGTGGAAGTGACTGCAGAATACACGTCAACAGTTTAAAACAATTGCGGAGGTATTATATAATAACTTGCATACTATATTATCTTGCGGCTACAATTAGACCTAATTTTTCGAATAGAATCTGCGGTTAAAGGAACGTGATCTAGAGATATCTAGATGGTAGTAGCTATTACATGACGTGTATTTCTATTTCGACAAGACAATTACGGCAGCGACATTGTTTCGATGATTTATAACCGAGTATAATAGCTCTATCCATTTAACTATACACGGGTGTGGGTTGCGTATATCTGTGATATTTCAAATGTTACGCAAAAATTATGGGCTATATGTATACATTGTCAATAGGTTATGCACGCGCAATCAGCTCGGATTGCTTAATTTCCCCATTCGAAACCGCGTTTACGTGATGCTATTATATATTTATGTATATATGTAGGTACATACATATACAAAGTTAGCCAAGAATTTATTTTAGTCGTATTTTAATATTAAATCTACTTTATTTCCGATGATGTTACGATTAAACTCCGGATTTGGTTTAAGAATTTTTAACGGGTTTAACAATGGTGTCTCTCTATACATACTACAATACAACACCGGAGAGAAACGTTGTATATATTTATTGTATACGAAATAGTAACTGTAACAGGAGAAAAAGAGAGGGGTCACACATGCAACGATACATTCACAAAGCGGTCGTGTAAAAAAAATCGCAGCTGAGCGGAGTGCCTTTAGAATGAATCATCGGTACGGTTCGGTAATCGTAGGTGGTGACCTCAGGCGGTGATATAAAATAGGAAATTCGAGATTAATTTTTAAGATTTTTAACACAAAAATAAAAATAATAATTCGGTGGAATTTCACCGTTTCACAGTTAATCTTTCAAGTTGATTATCGAGGAAATCGTAGAATCAGATAATCATCATTACTGGATACTCGGATACGTATTTAGCTCAATTAATTCGGGGCTACCTTTTTTTTAAACGCTCTCCGGCGTCATTAAACCAGTTAACATCTGTACAAGTTTTTTTTTTAATTTGTTGGCAATAAAAAAATAATAAATGAAGGTTTCTCTCTATTTCGCAGGAAGGATTCCTCTTTAAAATATCCATAGTGTGTGTAATCGGTATTTCCGCTAACCTAATATGCAAATAATTTGCGAATCCTCTAAAACCAGCCAAAAATTGTACAGTATGGGTCAAAATTAATGTCTCCAGTATTAAAATAGAATATTTAATAGGGGACACATGTTTGTCACTGGTTGTACACAAAATCCGCGGTTAAAATGATCATTTGGAACTAGTTGATTACAGCCAGCTTCATGATTACATATTTATCATCAGTAAGATGGCCAAAAACAAAAGAAATGTCAAGCCCAAAATGATCTTTTTGGTCATGCTTGATTATACACAGCCAATCAGGTAAATGGGAAAGCGATGATCTTGGGAGCTCACCAAGATGAAACTGAATACAGCCTTCAAATCAAGAGACTTTGTAGATTATCTCTAAATTAGAACGTCCTAAAGGGCCTCAAAAGCGTTAGCAAAACATAAAGGCTGAAGCTTAAAATGATCATTTGGACCTTCTAGGTTATATGCAGCTTCAAGTCATTAGTATGTTGGCCAAAAACAAAAGAAATCTCAACGACAAATCCTGATGCAAAAAATACAACGACTTGACTACGTTTGACAACCGCCCCAATCCGAACCAGTCCAATCGCAATTATCCTTTTAAACGGTTACGAGCGGTATCAGTTTGGAACTGAACACAGTCTTCGAATGAAGAGGCAAGAGCGGATCATCTCTAAACTAGAACGTCGGAAAGGGACATAAGAGCATCGGTAAAATCTCAGGGTTGAAGCCCAAAATGATCTTTTTGGTCATGATTGATTATACTCAGTTTCATGATCACATACCAGTCATCAGTATAGTGGTCGAAAACAAAAGAAGAGCAACGACAAATTCTGCTCTAACGTAGATTCTCTTAGACCTTATCAGGTGAATGGGAAAGCGGTGATGGAAGCCACCAGGATGGAACTGAACACAGTCTTCAAATCAAGAGACTTTGTAGATTATCTGCAAATTAGAACGTCCTAAAGGGTCTCAAAAACATAAAGGCTGAAGCCTAAAATGATCATTTGGACCTACTTGACTATAGTCAGCTTCAGACTATAGTTATCATCATCAGTAAAGTGGTCAAAAACAAAAGAAATGTCAAGGACACATCCTGCTACAAAAACTACAATTACGCTTTAAACGGTTACGGGCGCTACCAGCCTGGAACTGTATACAGTCTTCAAATCAAGAGCCTTAACAGATCATCTCTAAACTAGAACGTCGGAAAGGGCAATGAGGGCATCGGTAAAAAGAAGGCAACTGAAGCCCAAAATGATCTTTTTGGTCATGACTTGATTATACTCAGTTTCATGATCACATACCAGTCATCAGTAAAGTGGTCGAAAACAAAAAAAGAGCAACGACAAATTCTGTGAATGTTAAAGCGATGATGGAAGCCACCAGGATGGAACTGAATACAATCTTCAAATCTAGAAACTTAGTAGATCATCTCCAAATTAGAACGTCCTGATGCAAAAAATACAACGACTTCACTTGTTGGGCATTACCGGCCCAATCCGAACCAGTCCAATCGCGGTAATGGAAACTTTTAAACGGTTACGAGCGGTATCAGTTTGGAACTGAATACAGTCTTCGAATGAAGAGGCAAAAGGGGATCATCTCTAAACTAGAACGTCGGAAAGGGCCATAAAAGCATCGGTAAAATCTAGGGGCTGAAGCCCAGAATGAACTTTCGGTTATGCTCGATTATACTAAGTTTCATGGTCACATATCGGTCATCAGTATAGTGGTCGAAAACAAAAGAAGAGCAACGACAAATTCTGTGAATGGTAAAGCGATGATGGAAGCCACCGGGATGGAACTGAATACAATCTTCAAATCTAGAGACTTAGTAGATCATCTCCAAATTAGAACGTCCTGAAGGGCCTCAGAAGCGTTAGCAAAACATAAAGGCTAAAGCCTAAAATGATCATTTTTGGACCTCCTTGGTTATATTCAGTTTCATGTTCACGTGCACGTCATTAGGGTGTTGGCCAAAAACAAAAGAAACCTCAACGACAAATCCTGATGCAAAAAATACAACGACTTGACTACGTTTGCTGGGCATTACAGGCCCAATCCGAAGCTGTCCGATCGCGGTTATGTCTTAAGTCTTTAAACGGTTACGGGGGCTGCCAGCTTGGAACTGAATACAGTCTTCAAATCAAGAGACTCGGTGGATCATTTCCACATTAGAACGCCCTAAAGGGCCTCAAAAGCGTTAGCAAAACATAAAGGCTGAAGCCTAAAATGATCATTTTTGGAACTCCTTGGTTATATTCAGTTCATCAGTTAAGATAATATGATCGGAGAAAGAGGGAGGGAAAGGGGGTGGCAGGATGAAAAAAGATCTTGCTTCACTATTATATGTTCAAAATCATATTCATAAGATAGCTTTTGGACTAAACTAAATTTAATTTTAACATAATCGATCCCACAGCCAGAGGAATGATGCTGACAACTCGGTTCCAGATTAACAAAAAAGACCTTCTATCATCATTAAATTAACTGATGTTTGGTCTACCGATTGTTAAATCTTTTGTCTATTATCTATTTTTTTATATCGTTTAAGGATGCCCCCTCCCCCTCTCTCTTACATTCTCTGAAACCTACTTATGGGTGCTTAGCCGCATATCCAAAATGGAAGTCGTTAATATAGCGATCAGCAACAACAGATCCTGTTGCAAAAAATACAACGGATTGCCTACGTAGGGATTACAGGTCCAGCACTATCGTCCTAAAACGTCATCTCCAAATTAGGACGTCGGAAATGATCATAAGAGTATTGTGGACCTGCCCTAGTTGTTTTAGCAAACTCTGGGGATTGAAGCCTAAGATGATTATTTCGACCTACTTGATTATAAATCTCATACGTGACATTAACATGGTAGCCAAAAACAAAAGAGTAGTCAAGGTTAAACCCTACTGCAAAAAATACACTGTTTTGAAAGGTGCAATCCGAATCTCCTTCTTCCCTATAAAGGTACAAAGTCAAAAGTGAAGAAATGATAGGCTCCATCAGATTTGAATGAAGCACAGTATTCGAATCAGGAGACTACAGAGAGAAATAGATGCCATTGAACAATGTGCCCAATGTTTGATTATTGGAAAGGACGTTGCAAAAATATCAAAAAGCTCTGGCCAAAACAAAAAAAAAACAATTACGTATACTGATAGATTGATGGGGATGTGAGCTTAACGCGAAGGGTGATGGTCTTGCAAAGAAAGGCGGAGTCTCATTGGATCAGAGACATTTTGTGACATTACCAAAACCCCACAATGATGGGACATCAATTTTTAACTGCCATATCAATAACTCAAATAAAGTCGGAAAAAAATTGAAAACAAAAATTAAATTTCTAAGCAAACTTGTCGAATATCTACCAGTTATTAAACCCCATATGTGTCTTCTTCATTTATGAATTCTTTCCTCGTCTCCTATCACCCAATTTGTAATCTTTCACGATCTAATCAGAGACATACATCTGTTATTATAGTTGGCAACAGTTTGATGAAGCCCCAGAAGATATTCGAAGTAAAAGTGATTTTTTTTGGCACGATAATAACAACGACAATTTTATAAAATTCCTCAAACTCACTAGATATAAAATAAGGGGAAATTTTCGATGCAAATTTGATCCTGAAGACCACACTAGAAGCCACACTTTAGAAGTACAAAATTTCATGTTCGAGGATCAATTTTTGGGTAAACACCACAGAAATCCTGAACAAATACTTTGAGGTGGTCCCAAGCAAGAAGTTCCGGATAAGAACGAGATAGCTTCGGCAAAATATATTTAGAAGTCTGTGTTATTGGCGGCGAAAGATTGACTAGACTAGAAACATTATTGATTCAAAAATTACTTGATCAAAATAATCTAAAAACAAGATGGATGGGTACCACACCAGGTGATGATCGGCCCAATTCGTTTATTTTTAAAAGACATCTCAATTTAAGAATCAGAACAGGAGGAAAATTGAGTAATCAACGTTTTAAGAGGAGCAGACCCTTTTGGTGTGCATAGCTCTAACAAGGTTGTCCACGAAAGAAAAAATTACTAACGAAGATGGGAGGTTTCATTACCAAATTGTGATTAAACTTCATTTTAACACGATCCAGATGTAGTTGGAGTAATACCTAACAAAAGGTGTACAAAAGATTTGAGCAAAAACTTGGCCGGTTCTCTACTATTCTTTTAGTTTGCAGAGACATTGATTATTTCCACTGATACGCAAGTCTGGACAAGCACCTGGATATCAAGTGATGTTTATCCAAAAACTGCTACACATCTCAAAAAAAAGGGTACAATCGTGGATAATTAATTCGTTTAGGTGCTCCCAAAAAAACAAAACATCACGTCCAAAGAGAGACTGCAATAGCAAAAAGGGTAATCTTATTTTTTTCTAGAGGGTTACCACAATTCATATTAACCACAATCTAATCAAAATTGAATTAGGCAACGATGTCATCTTAATCAAACTACCACCAAATCTAACACACTTCACACAATTATCGTACGAAATAGTAGTTCCAGCGTTTAAAAAGGAGATTGGATCACACCATTATGATTCAATGAAACTGTGGTTATCCGAGAACTCCAATCATAATCGAGGAATTTTCGCGATATCTCAAGATTATGTGGGAAGAAAATTTTCATCTTATCGTCTTTAACGATTTGCATTCCTCAGTATTGGATGTTTCTCCCAATTGATCAAGTCAAATTTCCTCGAAGAGATTTATGATCCTCCAATCAAGTTAGACATAGATTTGGAGCGATTCAAAAAGATTAAGTTTGGAAAATAATTTTTAAACCTTTAGGGACATCTTCACACACATCACACTATTTTAAAGACTTTGATGCCACACCTATTAGACCTTCGAGGACTTCTAGGATTGGGATCCCTATTACACTCATGCCGATAATAGAATTTTGAACTTTTATTTGGTTCAAATTGAGAGGAAATGTCATGAAATCTGATTGATGATTTCAGTATTAGAACAATAAAAAATAAATTAATTAAACCAACATTACTCATACGCTAAGAAGATTTTGGACAGATCGAAAAGCCGACACTCAGAAGAGAGAATCAGCCGTAAGGATACGACCATGTGTGCGTTTGTAAAAATATTTGTCGTGTGTCGTATTATATGTGTGACTAACAATAAAAGTAGAAGGTCAGCCACATTCCAATGGGCTGGTCAACACATTCACAATACACACAGCCAGCGTGTAAGTTTAGAGCATATTGATACAGTCAATGGCAAAAGTTTACGCACCCCAGTCGCCAAGTATTACAATTCCTACTACATTATCGTAACAAAAAAAATAAAAATAAATAAATCCATCTTAAACAGATCTGTACAATTCCCATTGCGTGAATCACTATCGTAAATAGAATGGTATTTAAATTAATTTACACCATAAAAGGTCACAATATTTACCGTCTGATGCAAAAGTGTAATAATTTTTTTTATTTATTTAAGCATGCAATAAATTTTTAAGGTGAAAATTAAAACGGGCGTAAAAAAGCTGCCAATGCCACGCCACGACATCGAAACAATATCATCATGCAGGAATGCAATATCTTATTTATATAAAAATAAAAATATCACTGACGTAATTCCCCGAACGTATCCAATGTCTGCGATGGAATATAAACATTCAATATTGACACAGTGCCGTATGAAGGTCGAATTTTTCAAATAAATGAATTAAATCGTCGTTAACCGTAATTCTTTTTTTTCTCGGTTTCGCTTTCTCAATTTCTAGTCTTGTGTTTTTTTGTTTTCTTCTCGCGTCTTAACCGATGCTTTTATTATCATTTATTATTGCATGTATTTAAGGGTCAAGTTCGATTCAGAGATTTTATTTTTTTTTTTATTACAAAAATTTATTACAAAATTCGTTTCAGTCAAATCTGAAACGAACATTTCTCGCACATTTGAACCGAGTCTCAACAAAATTCCATCTGCGATTTAACAACTATCGTAAATATTTTGACGATGACACGTATTTATGTCGTAAAAATGACAGACGTGACAGCTGTCAAAGATGTCCTAATCGCTGCTACACTCAAAATTATCAAAAATAACCGATTTAACAATTTTATAACTGTTAGACGTGTTTCGATAGCTACAATGATTAAATCTGAAAAGAGAAAGTATTATATTAATGATTTGACAGGTATCAGACATATTTTGACAGTTACAGCTATTTAAAAATATCTATTTTCACAATTTGACAGATGTCAGATCAAATCTGAAAATGGAATATTCTATTTACGATTTAGCAACCATTGGAAATATTTTGACAAGGACACGTATTTAAAGCGTAAAAATGACAAATATGACAGCTGTCAAAGATGTTCTAATCGCTGCTACACTCAAAATGATCAAAAATAGCCAATTTTACAATTTTATAGCTGTTAGACGTGATTCGATAACTACAATGATTAAATCTGAAAAGAGAAAGTATTATATTTATGATTTGACAGGTATCAGACATATTTTGACAGTTACAGTTAGTATTTATTTTTCTTACAATATAAGAGCTGTCAAAAGTTAGTTTAATGATTACAATACTTGCAATTGTACACGATTTCACGATTTTTAAGAGTATCGTAATTGTTGTACCGAACGTCCGCAAGCATACAATCGTTTTAAATTTTGACAGCTGTCGGAAATGTTTGGAAACGTGAAAATGCGAAGAACGATTTTTAAGGAAAGATTCTTAAAAACAACTGATTTTTACAATTTTATAGCTGTCAGATGAGTGAAAACAATTATTTTTACAATTTGACAGTTGTCACGATTTTTTTAGCGGTTACGGTTTGTCAGTTTTATAACCGCCAGATGACTTTTGACAGCTACAATCACAAAGCAAAAATGATGATTATAAATATTAAAATGGTAAAATACCTTATTCGATTGTTTTCTGCAATGTGACAGCTGTTAAAAACGTTTGGATACGCGTAAACGTGAAGATGCGAAGAACGATTTTTATAAATTGCGAACGCGCAGAATTCTTAATCGGTGCGATACTCGAAATTCTTAAAAACAACTGATTTTTACAATTTTATAGCTGTCAGATTATGTTTCTTGACAGCTACGATGGAAAAATCTTCTCATTTACGAAAATAAACTGTTTTATAATTTTGACAGCTTTTAGAAATCTTCCAACAGCCGCCAAAGTGAAAAAAATTATATTTTTACAATTTGACAGCTGTCATAATCTTTTTAGTGGTTACGATTTGTCAGTTTTATGACTGCCAAATGATTTTTGGCAGCTACAATGATCATATCATAAAAGAAAAATGATGGTTATAAATATTAAAATAGTAAAATACTTATTCGACTGTTTTCTGCAATGTGACAGCTGTCATAAATGTTTGGATACGCGGAAATGTGAAGATGCGGAGAACGATGTTTATAAATCGCCAGCGCGCAGAATTATTAATCGGTGCGATACTCGAAATTCTTAAAAACAACTGATGTTACAATTTTATGGCTGTCAGATTATGTTTTTTGACAGCTAAGATGGAAAATCTTCTCATTTACGAAAATAAACTGTTTTATAATTTGACCGCTTTTAGAAATCTTCGAACAGTCCCCAAAGGGAAAAAATTATATTTTTACAATTTGACAGCTGTCATAATCTTTTTAGCGGTTACGATTTGCCAGTTTTATGACTGCTAGATGACTTTTGACAGCTACAATGATCAAATCATAAAAGAAAAATGATGGTCATAAATATTAAAATAGTAAAATACTTATTCGACTGTTTTCTGCAATGTGACAGCTGTCACAAATGTTTGGATACGCGTCAACGTGAAAATACGAAGAACGATTTTTACAAATTGCCAGCGCGCAGAATTCTTAATCGATGCGATACTCGAAATTCTTAAAAATAACTAATTTTTACAATTTTTCTGTTCTTCGAACAGTTGCGCCAACGTGAAAAAAAAATATTTTTAGAATTTGACAGCTGTCAGAATTTTTTTTAGTGATTACGATTTTGACAGTTACAATGATAAGAGAAAATGATGGTTACAAATATTAAAATGGTAAAATACCTATTCGACTGTTTTTTTTTGCAATTTGTGACAGGTGACAGAAATATTATAATTGTTGTAACAGCCCAAAAAAAGCAAAAGAGAAAAGCTTTAAAAAAAAAAAAACTATAACGCATAAGCCTGTTGAAATTGTAATAACGTAACAGTTTTCACAATTTGACAGCTGTCAAAGATATTTAGATAGTTACAGGTGCACAACAACAAAAAAATAGGAGAAACAATACAATTTGGAAGGGTGTGAGATGCGTTTTGATAACTAAAATCTTTAAATTTGAAAAAGAAAATAACGTATTTAGAATTTGACAGCTGTTAGATATATTTTGACAGTTGTATTATAGAAAAAAAAATATTTTAATAGTTTTGTGCTTCTCACGCGTGTTCTCACCGCTACAATGATCAAATTATAAAAGAAATTCACGATTTGACAAGTACCTACATAATCTCCTAGAAATTTGACAGCGGTAATACCTGCAACAGTATTTAAATTGCAAAAAAAACTCTTTTTACAATTTGACATTTATCCGAAATGTTTGGATAGTTACAAGCGAAAAATAAAAATTTACAATTTGACAGCTGTCACATTTTTTTTTGTGATTACGGTTTGTCAGTTGTATGACTGCCAGATGACTTTTGACAGCTACAATGATCAAATCATAAAAGAAAATGATTCGACTGTTTTTTTTTTTGCAATTCGTGATAGATGTCGGAAATATTCTAATTGTTATAAACAGCTTAAAAAATCAAACGAGCTGTCAAGAATATTTAGATAGTTACAGGTGTACAACAAAAAAAAAAAATAGGAGAAACAATACGATTTGGAAGGGTGTAGGATGCGTTTTGATAACTAAATTGTTTAAATTTGAAAAAGAAAATGACGTATTTAGAATTTGACAGGTGTCAGATATATGTTAACAGTTGTATTACAGAAAAAAATGATATGTTAACAGTTCTATACTGGTGAAATGATGAAATTATAAAAACATTTATTTCACAATTTGACAAGTGCACAATCTACTAGAAATTTGACAGCGGTAACACCTGCAACAGTATTTAAATTGCAAAAATAACTGTTTTCACAATTTGAGATCTATTCGAAATGTTTGGATTTTACGCGTTGTAACGTAAAATAAAATTTTAAAATTTGACAGCTGTCAAATGGAAATTTATTTAATGGAAAAAATAAAACCCATTTCACAATTTTAAGTGAGAGAAAGTGTTCTTGTCTTATTAATATTTGGAGTGTATCAACGTCAATTTGACAGCTGTCAGAAATATTTGAATAATGACAAAATTTTTGTTGTGCAAGCTTTCGTTTGAATGTCGGCGATTGTAGTGTGAACAACCGATAGGTAAGTTTATTAAAATAATAAATAGGGGACCGAAATATTTTAGACGTTGCGGTTGATTCTCACAACACTGTATAAAGCCAGAGAAAGTCGGCTCCTATTGTGAATTGTAACCATGCCTCGTATGGCATATATGTGAATAGAAATTTATAATAATAAATGCATGTATGTGTGTATCAACTGGAATGGCATCTCAGGCATACCAATGAGTTCATTGAAGGATAAATGAAAATCCAATTGGACACGTTAGAGTATTACTAATGGGTGGGTTAATATTTATCTTTCAATGCTCCGTGTCGTATCAGATCTGTTCGCCGATTTTTTTTTAAATAATCAAGTCGGTTATAACAGCGTGAAAAACCCGGTATAATTAGAGTAATCATCGTAGTAAAAACCGTGTAATTAATATGCTGAGAAAATCATGAGATGCCGTCGCAGAATGCCTTATTAAAACCAGAAAATTACGTCGAGTACATTCACAATTATTACAAAAAAAAAAGAATGGAATGCGCTTGTTTTGATCATGGAAGGAAATCGTATTAGCATAAAACGTTCATTAAACAAGAATTTAGCATTGTTGTGAATGCGATATAAAACATCTTCAAGGAAAACTTAGTTCTAATTATATTTTAACATAAATAAGAGTAAACTTTAATTATATTTCGAAAAACCAGTTCTGTTTTATGTAATGTCTCAATTGAGGTAAACATCTATGAGTTAATACGCAAAAAAAAACTGGTTTTATTTAAGCAAAATAATTATTGAACCAGATTCCTGTGCAATGACAAATTGAAGTAACTCTTCCATGTACTAAAATTTTAGCAGGGGGTTAAAATTAATTTTTCTCTAATAAAACACCAATTTTTAACTGCCATATCAATAACTCAAATAAAGTCGGAAAAAAAATTAAATTTCTAAGCAAACTTGTCGAATATCTACCAGTTATTAAACCCCATATGTGTCTTCGTCATTTATGAATTCTTTCCTCGTCTCCTATTACCCAATTTGTAATCATTCACGATGTAATCAGAGACATATATCTGTTATTATAGTTGGCAACAGTTTGATGAAGCCCCAGAAGATATTCGACGTAAAAGTGATTTTTTTGCACGATAATAAGGTTAAACCCTACTGCAAAAAATTAAATGATTTGAAAGGTGCAATCCGAATCGCCTCCTTCCCTATAAAGGTACAAAGTCAAAAGTGAAGAAATGATAGGCTCCATCAGATTTGAATGAAGCACAGTATTCGAATCAGGAAGCCAGCCCAGAATGAACTTTCGGTTATGCTCGATTATACTAAGTTTCATGGTCACATATCGGTCATCAGTATAGTGGTCGAAAACAAAAGAAGAGCAACGACAAATTCTGTGAATGGTAAAGCGATGATGGAAGCTACCAGAATACAATCTTCAAATCTAGAGACTTAGTAGATCATCTCCAAATTAGAACGTCCTGACGAGCCTCAAAAGCGTTAGCAAAACATAAAGGCTGTAGCCTAAAATGATCATTTTTGGACTTCCTTGGTTATATTCAGTTTCATGTTCACGTGCACGTCATTAGGGTGTTGGCCAAAAACAAAAGAAACCTCAACGACAAATCCTGATGCAAAAAATACAACGACTTGACTACGTTTGCTGGGCATTACAGGCCCAATCCGAAGCTGTCCGATCGCGGTTATGGAAGTCTTTAAACGGTTACGGAGGCGGCCAGCTTGGAACTGAATACAGTCTTCAAATCAAGAGACCCAGTGGATCATTTCCAAATTAGAACGCCCTAAAGGGTCTCAAAAGCGTTAGCAAAACATAAAGGCTGAAGCCTAAAATGATCATTTTTGGACCTCCTTGGTTATATTCAGTTCATCAGTTAGTTATCATTCAAAATCAGAAATTCAAATGAAAATTTGAAATCAACCGCTCCAACCACAGTACTGTATGGTTTACTAAAACCGAACGTCCTCAAGATAATATGATCGGAGAAAGAGGGAGGGAAGGGGTGGCAGGATGAAAAAAGATCTTGCTTCACTATTATATGTTCAAAATCATATTTATAAGATAGCTTTTGGACTAAACTAAATTTAATTTTAACATAATCGATCCCACAGCCAGAGGAATGATGCTGACAACCCGGTTCCAGATTAACAAAAAGACCTTCCATCATCATTAAATTAACTGATGTTTGGTCTACCGATTGTTAAATCTTTTGTCTATTATCTATTTCTTTATATCGTTTAATGATGCCCCCTCCCCTCTCTCTTACATTCTCTGAAACCTACTTATGGGTGCTTAGCCGCATATCCAAAATGGAAGTCGTTAATATAGCGATCAGCAACAACAGATCCTGTTGCAAAAAATACAACGGATTGCCTACGTAGGGATTACAGGTCCAGCACTATCGTCCTAAAACGTCATCTCCAAATTAGGACGTCGGAAATGATCATAAGAGTATTGTAGACCTGCCGTCGTTGTTTTAGCAAAAGCTGGGGATTGAAGCCTAAGATGATTATTTCGACCTACTTGATTATAAATCTCATACGTGACATTAGCATGGTAGCCAAAAACAAAAGAGTAATCAAGGATAAACCCTACTGCAAAAAATTAAATGATTTGAAAGGTGCAATCCGAATCTCCTTCTTCCCTATAAAGGTACAAAGTCAAAAGTGAAGAAATGATAGGCTCCATCAGATTTGAATGAAGCACAGTATTCGAATCAGGAGACTACAGAGAGAAATAGATGCCATTGAACAATGTGCCCAATGTTTGATTATTGGAAAGGACGTTGCAAAAATATCAAAAAGCTCTGGCCAAAACAAAAAAAAAACAATTACGTATACTGATAAATTGATGGGGATGTGAGCTTAACGAGAAGGGTGATGGTTTTGCAAAGAAAGGCGGAGTCTCATTGGACCAGAGATTTTTTGTGACTTTACCAAAAGCCCACAATAGTGGGAGACTGATCAAAAAATCACACAAGCAAGAATTTGGCACTATTAATACACCAATTTTTAACTGCCATATCAATAACTCAAATAAAGTCGGAAAAAAATTGAAAAAAAATTAAATTTCTAAGCAAACTTCTCGAATATCTACCAATTATTAAACTCCATATGTGTCTTCTTCATTAATGAATTCTTTCATCGTCTCCTATTACCCAATTTGTAATCTTTCACGATGTAATCAGAGACATACATCTGTTATTATAGTTGGCAACAGTTTGATGAAGCCCCAGAAGATATTCGAAGTAAAAGTGATTTTTTTTTGGCACGATAATAACAACGACAATTTTATAAAATTCCTCAAACTCACTAGATATAAAATAAAGAGAAATTTTCGATGCAAATTTGATCCTGAAGACCACACTAGAAGCCACACTTTAGAAGTACAAAATTTCATGTTCGAGGATCAATTTTTGGGTAAACACCACAGAAATCCTGAACAAATACTTTGAGGTGGTCCCAAGCAAGAAGTTCCGGATAAGAACGAGATAGCTTCGGCAAAATATATTTAGAAGTCTGTGTTATTGGCGGCGAAAGATTGACTAGACTAGAAACATTATTGATTCAAAAATTACTTGATTAAAATAATCTAAAAACAAGATGGATGGGTACCACACCAGGTGATGATCGGCCCAATTGGTTTATTTTTAAAAGACATCTTAATTTAAGAATCAGAACAGGAGGAAAATTGAGTAATCAACGTTTTAAGAGGAGCAGACCCTTTTGGTGTGCATAGCTCTAACAAGGTTGTCCACGAAAGAAAAAATTACTAACGAAGATGGGAGGTTTCATTACCAAATTGTGATTAAACTTCATTTTAACACGATCCAGATGTAGTTGGAGTAATACCTAACAAAAGGGGTACAAAAGATTTGAGCAAAAACTTGGCCGGTTCTCTACTATTGTTTTAGTTTGCAGAGACATTGATTATTTCCACTGATACGCAAGTCTGGACAAGCACCTGGATATCAAATGATGTTTATCCAAAAACTGCTACACATCTCAAAAAAAAAGGGTACAATCGTGGATAATTAATTCGTTTAGGTGCTCCCAAAAAAAACAAAACATCACGCCCAAAAAGAGACTGCAATAGCAAAAGGGTAATCTTATTTTTTTCTAGAGGGTTACCACAATTCATATTAACCACAATCTAATCAAAATGGAATTAGGCAACGATGTCATTTTAATCAAACTACCACCAAATCTAACACACCTCACACAATTATCGTACGAAATAGTACCTAGTTCAGTCGTTTAAAAAGGAGATTGGATCACACCATTATGATTCAATGAAACTATAGTTATCCGAAAACTCAATCATAATCGAGGAATTTTCGCGATATCTCAAGATTATGTGGGAAAAAATTTTCATCTTATCGTCTTTAACGATTTGGATTCCTCAGTATTGGATGTTTCCCCCAATTGATCAAGTCGAATTTCCTCGAAGAGATTTATGATCCTCCAATCAAGTTAGACACAGATTTGGAGCGATTCAAAAAGATTAAGTTTGGAAAATAATTTTTAAACCTTTAGGGACATCTTCACACACATCACACTATTTTAAAGACTTTGATGCCACACCTATTAGACCTTCGAGGACTTCTAGGATTGGGATCTCTATTACACTTACATGTTTAGATCAATTTGAGATTTCAACTCGAGATGAAATTGGATCAAAATCAGATTCAAGACGCAATAATGAGTCTAACGAGGTTTTGGCCAACCCTCTCTTGCAAACACTAAATCTGATGTAGGGTCATCCCTTATATCAAATCAACACATTTAAATAAAAAAATTTACTTGACCATCTCAGATTTTGATGAAATTTGGCACTGAGGTGAAGTTCATGGCCGTTTAAAGTTTACAAAAATCGCCCAAAATTGCTATGCGGGCATTTACTAAAATTGTAATAGCTCTTCTCCAAATTGAGCTAGAGACTTGGGAGTAGTGTTATTTTCTTCTATTTTAAATGGCCTTTCATTTGACATGCAACACCTCGAGGGTCTTGAGGAAAAATGTTTTCCAAAATTGTTAGTAGTTTTCACAGCAGAGAAGATCAATAAATTCAGCTGAAGGTTTTTGTATGGTTCAGGGAACAAATCAACCATCCAACTTGTAACATTTCTCAGCTTGTTCTTATCCCTCACATGGTGATTATTGAAGGGGGTTGAAACATCTTGAAATTGAAAATTTAGTCGTATGTCCCATTTTAATTATAATTTTGAGGCATTAAAAAAAATATTTACTAATAGTTAAGACCAAAATAAATATTTTACTTATTCTTAATAAATGAAAGATAAATATTCCTTTAAACAAAAAAACAAACTTTATTAGATTCTCAAATTACAAAACAAACTAGAAATCAAAAGAGATCACTACTTTAAACATCCACACAACATTGATGCCCAGAGTCAGAATGAACTATGAACAGCTTGCTGCTTCACTGCAGTGGTTGAGGATGTGAAGCAAGTCTGAATTTATCACACGCTGCCATGGTTGCCAACTCAAATCTTATTTGTCACTACTGGACTTCAAAATAGTCACTAGAAACAAAAAAAAACCCTCCAGGCCTCACACTGGATTGATTTTTTTTTGTTTTATTGTTTTTTTTAATTTAAACATGTGACTTTTTTGGAATTCGAATTCAAAATTTTAGTATCAATTTTGGAAAACATTTTTTCTCAAGACCCTCTAAGTGTTGCATATCAAATGAAAGGCCATTAAAGATAGAAGAAAATAACACCACTCCCATTCTTCTTGGTCTACATGAATTTTACCTCAGTGCCAAATTTCATCAAAATCTGATATGGTCAATTTGAATAGGTCCGTGAAGTTGGCACCACAAAGTGATCAAAAATCGACAAAAATGCTAGAAAGGATTGACCATTTATTGACCACTATTGACCATCAGCGATTTCGATTGACCACCTTTTGTTTAGGCTACAGCCGCTATACCCATATTTTGGGGTTTAATGGCGAAAATGCTAAAATTAGCCAATATAGACATTTTGTTCATCGGATACGATTGACCATCGTTTGACCATGTTTGACCACCCTTCACATTTTCAAAATTTTCAAAAAACATTTTTTTTCGAATTTTTTTTTTTACTGCAAACTCTAAAATTTTGTTGCAGTATAGGATTGACCAACGTTTGACCATGATTAACCACCAAATAATTTTTTTTAAAAACTTAAAAATATTCGAAAAAAACGAAACAAACAAGTTCATATCTCCAATGAAATTACATCAAACCCAGATAATGTTATAACCTCTTACCTGATCTGGATAAAATTTAACCGGAGGGAGGTCAAACGATAATGTTCAGTTTTCTGTGGTCTAGAGACACGAGACAATAAGTTCTATTATTTTCAGCGTTCGACCACCTCTCAAAATTTGCGAAAAATGCGAAAAACTTGGAAACTGTTATGCGTAACTTTAAGATCGGATAAAATTTAACCGGAGGGTGGTCAAACGATAATTTTCAGTTTTCTGTGGTCTAGAGACACGAGACAATAAGTTCTATTATTTTCAGCGTTTGACCACCTCTCAAAATTTGTGAAAAATGCGAAAACTTTGAAACTGTTATGCGTAACTTTAAGATCGGATAAAATTTAACCGGAGGGTGGTCAAACGACAATTTTCAGTTTTGTGTGGTCTAGAGACATGGGACAATAAGTTCTATTATTTTCAGCGTTTGACCACCTCTCAAAATTTGTGAAAAATGCGAAAAACTTGGAAACTGTTATGCGTAACTTTAAGATCGGATAAAATTTAACCGGAGGGTGGTCAAACGACAATTTTCAGTTTTCTGTGGTCTAGAGACACGAGACAATAAGTTCTATTATTTTCAGCGTTTGACCATCTTCAAAATTTACGAAAAATGCGAAAACTTTGAAACTGTTATACGTAACTTTAAGATCGGATAAAATTTAACCGGAGGGTGGTCAAACGATAATTTTCAGTTTTCTGTGGTCTAGAGACACGAGACAATAAGTTCTATTATTTTCAGCGTTTGACCATCTCTCAAAATTTACGAAAAATGCGAAAAACTTTGAAACTGTTATACGTAACTTTAAGATCGGATAAAATTTAACCGGAGGGTGGTCAAACGATAACTTTCAGTTTTCTGTGGTCTAGAACACGAGTTCTATTATTTTCAGCGTTTGACCATTTCAAAATTTGTGAAAAATGCGAAAAACTTGGAAACTGTTATGCGTAACTTTAAGATCGGATAAAATTTAACCGGAGGGTGGTCAAACGACAATTTTCAGTTTTGTGTGGTCTAGAGACATGGGACAATAAGTTCTATTATTTTCAGCGTTTGACCACCTCTCAAAATTTGTGAAAAATGCGAAAAACTTGGAAACTGTTATGCGTAACTTTAAGATCGGATAAAATTTAACCGGAGGGTGGTCAAACGACAATTTTCAGTTTTCTGTGGTCTAGAGACACGAGACAATAAGTTCTATTATTTTCAGCGTTTGACCATCTCTCAAAATTTGTGAAAAATGCGAAAAACTTTGAAACTGTTATACGTAACTTTAAGATCGGATAAAATTTAACCGGAGGGTGGTCAAACGATAATTTTCAGTTTTCTGTGGTCTAGAGACACGAGACAATAAGTTCTATTATTTTCAGCGTTTGACCATCTCTCAAAATTTACGAAAAAATGCGAAAAAACTTTGAAACTGTTATACGTAACTTTAAGATCGGATAAAATTTAACCGGAGGGTGGTCAAACGATAACTTTCAGTTTTCTGTGGTCTAGAGACACGACACAATAAGTTCTATTATTTTCAGCGTTTGACCATCTCTCAAAATTTGTGAAAAATGCGAAAAACTTGAAACTGTTATGCGTAACTTTAAGATCGGATAAAATTTAACCGGAGGGTGGTCAAACGACAATTTTCAGTTTTGTGTGGTCTAGAGACATGGGACAATAAGTTCTATTATTTTCAGCGTTTGACCACCTCTCAAAATTTGTGAAAAATGCGAAAAACTTTGAAACTGTTATACGTAACTTTAAGATCGGATAAAATTTAACCGGAGGGTGGTCAAACGACAATTTTCAGTTTTTGTGGTCTAGAGACATGGGACAATAAGTTCTATTATTTTCAGCGTTTGACCACCTCTCAAAATTTGTGAAAAATGCGAAAAACTTGGGAAACTGTTATGCGTAACTTTAAGATCGGATAAAATTTAACCGGAGGGTGGTCAAACGATAACTTTCAGTTTTCTGTGGTCTAGAGACACGACACAATAAGTTCTATTATTTTCAGCGTTCGACCACCTCTCACAATTTGCGAAAAATGCGAAAAACTTTGAAACTGTTATGCGTAACTTTAAGATCGGATAAAATTTAACCGGAGGGTGGTCAAACGACAATTTTCAGTTTTGTGTGGTCTAGAGACATGAGACAATAAGTTCTATTATTTTCAGCGTTTGACCACCTCTCGAAATTTGTGAAATATGCGACGCAAGAGGTTATAACATTATCTGGGTTTGATGTCATTTCATTGGAGATATGAACTTGTTTTTTTCGAATATTTTTAAGTTTTCAAAAAAAAATTTTTGGTGGTCAATCATGGTCAAACATTGGTCAATCCTATACTGCAACAAAATTTTAGAGTTTTCAGTAAAAAAAAATTCGAAAAAATTTTTTTGAAAATTTTGAAAATGTGAAGGATGGTCAAACGATGGTCAATCGTATCCGATGAACAAATCGTCTATATTGGCTAATTTTAGCATTTTCGCCATTAGACCCCAAAATATGGGTATAGCGGCTGTAGCCTAAACAAAAGGTGGTCAATCGAAATCGCTGATGGTCAATAAATGGTCAATCCTTTCTAGCATTTTTGTCGATTTTTTACCACTTTGTGGTGCCAACTTCGCAAACCTAATTTGAATGGGTGTGTTGATATGACATGGAATAACCCAATACAACACGTTCTTGAAAATATTTTCCTTATTGGTTACCTATGGCCGAATATTAGTGACGGATGAGTACTATTTTACTAGCAATTCTAAAATTGCTAAATGCTTGAACCAATTTTGAATCCTCTATTTTAGCGATATATTTTTATAAATAAAGTTAAAGCGTAGCTTAAAATTTGCTAAACTGGCTGACTATTGGCGCATCTACCCTATTAGACTTGCACTTATATTCTATGATTTTTTACCTTACTGTCGCCATCGTACGCCACGCTCCCTAATATTAAGTGGAAAGAATCAAGATTTCGGAAGAAATAAAAATGAAAACAAATTATTTAAAGAGATAACGAAATAGAAACTATTAAACAAGGAAGATCGATCTGAGGTGTAATATAATTTAAATTAAATTTTCGAGTTAAAAATTTTATAACCTAAAAGGTAAGCTACCACCTGTCAAGAAAGATTTTTGACGTTCAAATTAATGAAGTGTGACAAAGTTATCAACCGAGCAACCTTACCATAACATCAAACATTTTTTAAAATCTACAAACTATATACCTAGGAGAAAAAACGGAAGATGTACTCACCATGTGTTTTAATGAAAATCCAAAACGATTCCTAATAGCGTCCACATCAAGTCCCCCTTAATTAGAAAACACTACAACAAACATGATCTGTATCTATTATAACCTGAAGGTTCTCTTGATCGTCGAAAGCACACAATCCTCCTTATATATATATATATATTCTTCGAAAAGCGAATAAAACACACACTTAACTTATATTAAGTAAGATTTCGTCCGTATATAGTTAGGTATTATTAAATTAAAAAATAAACGGAAAACACTTTCGTATTAAACCCCGGAGATGCAATCAAATTTTCAACTTATTCACGATGTTGCAAGATATCCACAATAGTACCAACGTTAAGTAAAAGAATGCTTATAACACGTGTTTTCCTCCTTAAATTTCACACGATTCGTTTCTCGTAGCAAACCAAACGCCGGCGAAGTTATTTTTCAACTAAAACACCAACTTCGGTTCTGGATCGGTCAGGTATACTCTTAAGTAAAACATTATTGGAATGCAGCCGACCAACTCGTTTAATGACAGTACGAAGCGACGTAAACAGCGCCACCTACAATCTACAACTGAACCGCTACGACGTACAGTCGACGCGTCAAATTTTCTCGTCACTTCGGTATGTTCCCGTACGAGATTGAACGGACGCTTACGCTTAGACGGGACTGTACTAAACTCAGGTGTGTTTTGGAGCCCCGTTCAGAGGCTACATTCCACAGCTAACGCGACATTCCTCGCGGAGAAATCAAATTAGCCTCTCGCTGCGGCCGGGGTGCGACGTGGAGGGGTATCCGTGGTGGTGAGACGGGGGAACCGACTCGATTCGGATCTCCGTCCGATTGCCGTGGCGGCCGTCGCGTCCCGAAGCGCATAACCTCTACGACGGGTGCGTTTTGTAAATGAATATATCGCGTCGTTTATACCTGGGTATGGATTCTGTTTAAGCGAGACGGGGGTATATGTAGAAAGAGTAAGCGTTACGTGTACGAACTACGGTGCTGTATTGTGTATGTAGGAAAGTTAGAGTTGTATAGGTTATATGTTATATATGCATGTTGGTTAGACAGGGCCGGCTTATACATTTTTTTCCGGCCCATTCTCGAATCTATTTTTTTTATTTTGTTAACTTACACTACAAGTCATATTATCGGCGGCATAACAATTATTTTATTGTGTGTCATATACAGGGTGGCAAACAATGACAGTTCATTAAAAAAATTGTTGATTTTTCTTGAAAAATTTCACAGCAAAATCTATATAAATCAAAAATAAATCGGGGCCTAGAATAGAATCCTGAGGGACGCCAACTTTATATAAGCTTTATTCATCCATAAATGACGTATTTCGTCTGTGACTCCATGATATGAGTAACTAAAATATGACATCAGATTGAGATAGCTATTTTAAACAAAATGCATCAGTTTAGATCCAATTAACGTCACAAAGACGAATATATGACATATCAGTTATAATAATAATACGTCCTTAAGACGTCATAATTTTTTTTATTGTTGCTTAATTGCAGTTCAAGCTGTATTACTTGTCAATATCACTGCAACGTCCTGAAGATGTCAGTTGTTTTAAATGGCTTTCTGACATAATGCCGCGCTGTTAATCACTTTGCTTGGCAATGCCGCTGAAAAAATGTAAAAATCGATCAATATACGACGTCTTTAAGACGTACCGGTTAAAAAAACTTTTCTTTCCATATCTAGAATTGAAATCAACTCAGCGGATTTGTTTTGTAATATTACAGAAAATTTCCTTTAAAAAAATTTAGCTAGACTTGCTGTAACATACATACTTGCGAATGTTCAAAGACGTCATAAAGACGAATATAAGACATATATGTACTTATGACACATCCTAACGATTTCATCCATTGCGGAACTTAACATGATAGATTTTCTTAAGCGATGAAATATGTAATGCATTTTTACCAACAATTATTAATATAATACGTCATTAAGACGTCATAATTACATTATTGTTAAAATTAGTTCAAAACTGTCCATATACTACGTCCTGAAGATTTCATATTTTAATTCTGACATAATTCGTCAAAATCGATCAATATACGACGTCTTTAAGACGTACCAAATATCATTATATTTACTTTTTTTTCCGTATTTAGAATTCAAATCAACTCAGCAGATTTGTTTTGTAATATTACAGAAAATTTCGATGAAATAATGCATTTTGGCCAATAATTATCAATATACGTCCTTAAGACGTCATAATTACATTATATTGTTAAAATTTGTTCAAAAAGGTCAATATACTACGTCCTGAAGATGTCATATTTTAATTCTGACATAATTCGTCAAAATCGATCAATATACGACGTCTTTAAGACGTACCAAATATCATTATATTTACTTTTTTTCCGTATTTAGAATTCAAATCAACTCAGCAGATTTGTTTTGTAATATTACAGAAAATTTCGATGAAATAATGCATTTTGACCAATAATTATCAATATACGTCGTTAAGACGTCATAATTACATTATATTGTTAAAATTTGTTTAAAACGGTCAATATACTACGTTCTGAAGATGTCATATTTTAATTCTGACATAATTTGTCAAAATCGATCAATATACGACGTCTTTAAGACGTACCAAACATCATTATGTTTACTTTTTTTTCCAATTATAGAATTCAAATCAACTCAGCGGATTTGTTTTGTAATATTAAGCAAATGTCTGAAATAATGACTGGATTTGATGCAATAATCAATATAAAAGAAAACACAAGTCTAAAAATTGATATTGTTAAAATATTTGCAGGAAAACAATCAGAACGAAAACTAACCTGAATAGTCATATTTTAATTTAATAATTCGTCAAAATCGATCAAAATCGTCTTTGATGACCAAATATTGGCGTCTTTAGGACGACATTTTATAGCATCATATTATTATCGTTGAGAAGACGAAAGATTTGGATGAAAATGAATAATTTTGGATTTTATTGAAAACCTCAATATAATACATAAGTCGAAAATTGGGCGAAAATAGGATCAAAATGCGTAGAAATAGAACGCCTGAAGTCGTCATATTTTTGTTAAAAGTTGTCAAAACAAAATGTAATTATTACAAATTGGTCTTTACTTTTTTGTGTCACTTGACGTCAAAAAAGAAGGTTTGTTTTAGTAATATACAGAAAATGTAGATGAAATAATCATTTTGATCGACAAAACAACGTAAAGAATACGTCATAAATAACATTATATTTTTTAATTTGTCAAAAATTAAATATGGCTTAGTTTAGCATATTTTACATTGAATTTTTTCATCATGGCATCATATTATTATCTTTAAGAAGACGAAAGATAAATGGATAAAAAATAATATCCTTGGATTTTATTGAAAACTCACTTCACAAATACAAGTACCTTTAAAAGCAGAAAATAGGCTCAAAGATGCGTAAAAATTGAGCTAAACACGTCGTAATGTGATCTAATCCGGGCTAGGACCTTAAACAGTGGTCATTATTGTGACGTCTAAAAATTCTCAGTCAAATGACGTCAGTAAATTGCGACATTCTAACGTCATTTTGAGGTTTTTATGGATTAATTAAGTTCTAATTTTTTTGGTTAGAATTTGCATAACAAAATGCAATTATTACTAGTAATGTCTTTACTTTTTTGTGTCAGTATGACGTCAAAAAAGCGGCATCTTCTTTGGAGAAGGCCTGGTTAGATATCTATATAGATGACGTCTTTTGTATCGACAAAACAACGTAAAGAATACGTCATGAAATAACAACATCATTTTTACGTCATTTTAATTAAATATGGCTTAGTTTAGCATATTTTACATCGAATTTTTAGGCAGGGCATCATGGCATCATATTATTATCTTTAAGAAGACGAAAGATAAATGGATAAAAACGAATATCCTTAGATTTTATTGAAAACTCACCTCACAAATACAAGTAGCTCTAAAAGCAGAAAATAGACTCGAAGATGCGCAGAAATTGAACTAAACAAGTCGTAATGCGATCTAATCCGGGCTAGGACTTTAAACAGAGCTCGTTATTGTGACGTCTAAAAATTCTCAGTGAAATGACGTCAGTAAATTACGACATTCTAACGTCATTTTGAGGTTTTTATGGATTAATTAAGTTGTAATTTTTTTGGTTAGAATTTGCATAACAAAATGCAATTATTATTTGTAATGTTTTTACTTTTTTTGTGTCAGTATGACGTCAAAAATGCGGCGTCTTGTTTGGAGTTTGTATCGTTAAAGCAACGTCAAGAATACGTCATAAAATAACAATATAAATACAAGAATATTGTTTATACAACCAAATATAGTCATTTTTACGTCATTTTAATTAAATATGGCTTAGTTTGGCATATTTTACTTCAAATTCTTGTGGCAAATATGCTACCTATTTCAATTGTGTCGTATTATTTTATTTATTGTATAAGAGTATGTATAGTAAGGCTTATTATAGCCGTTGATATTCTTAACATGGACAGTTCGTGTCGGTATTTGGTTTATCGCAATGTTTACAATTTAAGGTAAGTTCCAACGCGGACAATGATTATGTAGTATGAAATTAGAGAAACGAACGTATAGGTATCCGTACGTGACGAAAACTCAACCCGACTACTTGAATAAAAATACCCGATTCTTGAGCAATCTTAAAGTACGATTTGAGCACGTTCGTTTCTGAACTTGTTAAGTAATTAGAGTGGGAAAAATTTAAACAAATGAAATAGCAAATACGGGATAAAAATCGTGCCCCAACGAAGCGGCGGTGACGCCGAACAAATGCACCAAATAACAAGTGAATAGTTGAAAGGAAAAAAATGATCTCGCGTTCCATCGCTTGCCAGTACCGACCAATCGGATGCGGTCCCGCCAAGACTGAGGAACGCGTGGTAAATCTGTATTACGCGAGAGAGTACGTCTTGGCTGGCAGCTGGATCTAAAAGACTCCGAAGATCAACATTCCTTAACTCTCTTCGGTCGTATACTTGTGTGTATACAGGGATCACCCAAAGATACAGGCACACCAATTTTTTTTTTTTTTTGTGTTAATTAAAACTACAATGAATTAGTCTTTAATCGTGTTATTTATTCTATTTTAATCGCAGATATATTTCCAATTTTAGGTGAAATAAACGAGGAATTAATTTAAAAATCAATTTATTCTAGAACGGTGTGTCAGAAGAACAAAATTCTTTGAAACTAACCCAGAACGTCGGGTCTTATTGTAGATCAAGTGCGTTTGCTCATTTCCGAATTGAAAGCCTCACCGAATGTTTCCGAGAGTAAAATGGAATTGCTCAAAAGAATTAAGTGTTCGCCGAATGATCAGTTTGGACGGGATAGTTCACGGTGCAGTTGTTCGGTCCGTTTGTGTTTTTGTTTGATTTTTTATTTTACCCATCAATCTCATTTCGAAGAGGCCATTTAAAATAAAATAAAAATGAGGTCGTATTCAAAATTTAATAGACTATCTGAATATTCAAAAAAATACAGGGTGTTCAATTTAAAAAACCCAACTGTCATTCGCTCCTCTTTTGTTGTTGTTTTTTTTTTTTTTAAGTATGGCATTGTATTTTAGGTAATTAGAGAGGGCGCACAAAATTATAAGAGATTGGTTTTTCATTTTTTTTAAGTGTTTAGTATACTTCCCTCCCCCTCTCCCCCTCCTCACCCCCTCCTCACATAAGGAGGCAAATAATGACGCAAATAATAATAATAACAAAAATAAACTCGTTTTTCGACCTTCATTTTTTAATATTGTCAACCCCTGAGAGGGTGACAAAATTCCGAAATGATTGATGATTTACCGTTAACATTATTGTAACGGGTCTTCAAATAGGGACTTCCGAACTTTGACAGTTGGTAGTGGTCATATTGTCTAATCTACACCTGTCAGATTGGCTGTGATTTATTCAGTCTGTTTTGCCAAATCACCATGGACGGATATAGCGTTCAACGACACATGCAAATGATAAAATTGTTTGATCAAAACGGTAAATCGTTTACGTACAATAGGAATAGAAGAGGGCCCAGAACGCCCCCCTGTGGTACCCCATGCTTGGTATAAAGAACGTCACCGTATTTTGGAACATTTTTAATACAACTCCCTGTATATCATAACTATCAAATATACTTGAGAATATTCGATGTGGTGCACAATCAAATGCTTCGCTAAAATTAACAAACACATCTGGAGAGCATAAGAAAATCTTCTTGTGGCTCCAGTTTATAAACTCTTCAAGTTCGAATTTCAAAACAACGGAAATTCGACTCCTAATACGTTAGATTGTCTTTCGGGCAAAACTATAAAACTTATTTTCTAAACGGTGTCTCATCAAATCCATCAGATTGGATAGCCGCCGTTTTCCTTGAACATTTTGATAGGCATACAAAAAGTTCCAAAAAGAATCAGATGTTAATGATCATGAGTCACATTTGACAGTTATAGGCATCAATTACTGTAAAGAAAACGGAGTAATTGTCATTTGATTTCCTCCTCATTGCTCCCACAAACTACAACCTCTTGATAGGTCAGTTTTTGATCCTCTCTCTGAGTGCAGCTGGGGAGAGTTCAGAGAGCTCCTTTAAAGCCCCACCAGAAGCTCTGCACATCCATAGTTGTTTCCAGAACCCGAAGGTGAACATCCTGTTGCACGCCGACATGCAGGTCCAAAAATTCGTCAAGAAAGCGTTACATCTTCATCTAATGTACCTTGACGCATATCTACCAGAGAGGGCGGTCTGGGCGGTCATCCCTGGGATATTGTTGAGACGTCTGGAGGGCATGGCGTCCTCATCTGAAACGACTGCTGCTTCCGATAGTGGCGGTGGCTTTCCACCACCTCTACGCGCCAAAGATTTTATGAGCGGGTCAAGGAGATTAACCCGTCGTACGTTGTTGATCCGATGCGCTGAAATCTTCCTATAGTGGCGGTGGCTTTCGCCAGGGCAACGACGATTCTAATAGCAGCTTTTGGATCGACGTCATCTTCCCAGACATTGGAGTGAGGTGGGACTATGTGAAGATGTAGTTGAAACTAAAGGAGATCCCCTCGAACTTGCCAACGCGAGGAGATTCCATTAGATCTGCAGATGGCCTCAAGAGAAATGCTCGATTCACCAGATGCTCTAAGCAAAGAGGCACCACGGAAAAGTTGGATTTCTGACGTTGGAATCCATTGGGAGGATCCAAGATCACTGAGGACCGCCTACGAGGACCCTGGGGATCCCTTCTTGAGGTCCTCCTCAAGAAACCTGATATTGTCTAAGTATACGCCGCCACGATGACGTAGTTGATGCTCTACGCAAAGAGGCCGAGAGAAAGGTCTTCACTGCCGAACTTGTGCTTCACATTAGATCTGCAGATGGCCTCAAGAAGAATATTGTCTTCATAGAGGGGGGTGGGAGGGCACCACGTTGTGGTTTCTGACGTTGGAATCTATTGAGATGAGGGTCCAAGATCACTGAGGACCCCCTATGGGGACCCACCCTTCTTGAGGCCCTCCTCAAGAAACCTGATATTGTCTCTATACACCGCCACGATGACGTAGTTGATGCTCTACGCAAAGAGGCCGAGAGAAAGGTCTTCACTGCCGAACTTGAGCTTCACATTAGATCTGCAGAGGGCCTCAAGAAGACCCTATATTGTCTTCATCAGAGGGGGGTGGGAGGGCACCACGTTGTGGTTTCTGACGTTGGAATCCATTGGGAGGATCCAAGATCACTGAGGACCCCCCATGGGGACCCACCCTTCTTGAGGCCCTCCTCAAGAAACCTGATATTGTCTAAGTATACACCGCCACGATGACGTAGTTGATGCTCTACGCAAAGAGGCCGAGAGAAAGATCTTCACTGCCAAAGTTGAGTTTCACATTATATCTGCGGAGGGCCTCAAGAAGCCCCTATATTGTCTTCACCAGAGGGGGGTGGGAGGCCACCACGTTGTGGTTTCTGACGTTGGAATCCATTGGGAGGATCCAAGATCCCTGAAGACCCCCTATGGGGACCCACCCTGGGAATCCCTTCTTGAGACCCTCCTCAAGAAGCCCGATATTGTCTTCACCAGAGGGAAGACGGAGGACCAGGTTGTGGTTTTTGACATCCTCCTATAACCAGTGACAAAATTTAGACACAGAATAGTTTGGTTGATTGGGCTATTAAGTTATTAGCACACCTTGATTTTAGAAAAAAGAATTTAAGCAAACTCAGATCAATATTAGAATTTGAATATTTAAAGAAACGATTTTATAATCATCAATATATTGTTACACATAACACAGGACTCTAAAGATAGACGAACACAATTAATTCCTGTTTTATTTAAATGCATCTGGGATTAAAAAAATAAATACTGACAAGTCATAAGATATATTAATTTATTTATTCTCTAAATATTCCAGATTAGCTTGCACTTCGACTAGATCAGGATCAGCGTTCCTAGCGCTACCGAGATAAGCCCTGGCCAGATTCGCCTTGCCCAATTTGTGATTGAGAACGGCCAGATTGTTGAGAGCAGGTGCGTGCGAGGTATCGCAAGATAAACATAAATTCAGGCATTGCAACGACAGCTGTAAATCACCTGCTCCCTAAAAATTTCAACGTGTACATTCCACCGAACGAGATTCTTACGGGGTGTGGGGCGATGGAGGAGGAGGAGGACGAGGAGGAAGGAGGAATAAAATTTAACACTTACTATAGCTACGTGAGATAAATTATACCAAACATCTGCTTTTATTAAAGGATCCGTCGCTAAATCTAGAGCTCTTTGGAAACACACTAACGTCAGATCTAATTGTTGCGAGTACAAGCAGCATAATCCTAGATTATTGTATAATTCGCCCGAATGTGCGCCCATTGTTAAAACTCTCCTAAAAAAAATTCAATTTAATTGATTAAATTTTTCTTCATTTTAAGATTTATTTTACCTGTAATATCTCAGAGCTAATTCCGGTTGGTTATTATAGAAGTGGTAGACGCCGATGGACGCTATCGCTTCCGCGTTCATGGCGTCCTCGATAACTACGCTCCTGTAGAATTTGATCGAGTTCTGCATGTCACCCAGGATCTCGTGAAGTCTCGCTAGTTCAGTCAGGATGGTCACGTCGTCTGGAAAAATTTCCAGGCCAGCTTTGCATATTTCCTGGGCGGATAATGGTTGATCTGTAAGATGAGATACTTAAGTGAGGTGATTGAAGGTCAAAACTTTTGAAAAAATTGCAAAATTTTGATGAGTGAAGTTTTCTTTTTCTGAAATATTTCATGAACGACAGCTGGTAGACAGCTACAGGACCACAAATGGAACGTGGAACAACTCTAAAATGTTTGAAATAGTAAGGATGGGCAGCGAAGTTTAGTCTGACCCAATACTGCCAACCCATTAAAATAAAAAAAGCCCTCGGTTTCTTTGCCAACGCAAAATAAAAATTTCATTTTTCTAACTTATTTTTTTTGGGTTTTAGGAATGGGAATCCCTCTTTCCCATTCCCCACTCCCCCATCAGTGGTGAACAAAATGTTGACGTTGACGAAACTTGACGTTTCTCTGCTCATACTGTCAGCTTCTTCGGAAGTTCTCTACAGGCTGATGTTGATGTCTTCTGCTCCTCGTTAGCGGAGCAGGGATTGGGTATTGTTGACTAATCGTTAGTTCTGATTGAATAATACATAAATAAAACACTGGACGTTAATCTCATATCTCACACTACGATCTCTCTCCATTCCTCTACCTCAACTGTCAACCTCTCCTGCCCACAATTGTGCTAAAAACTTATTTTATCTAAAGGAAAAATACGCTAACAGTATATAACGAGGAGCAGAAGACATCAACATCAATTTTCAAAGCGAAACGTCAAGCTTATTAAAACGATCACGGCAACACCCGAAAGATACATCTTCATGCAACAGTGGCCGTGAAAGCCTACATTCGATTAAGAGTTTTCAATTATTTCATTGTGGAAAGCCAAAACAAACCTGAAACAATCATCAAAAGCTCAATTTTCAAAAAAGAAAAACATCGATGGGGGAGAGAGTGTTATTAAATGTATATTTTCATCTCATCACATCTTTGTGACGTCATATTAAAGTCATGTCACTTTTTTATAGAAATATGTTCTTAAAATAACGCAAAAATACGTCGCATTAATGACGTCATCGTTACACTTATATTTTAATATTATTACAACGTTCTTTATATAACATTGTGACGTAAATGACGAAAAAATCACCATAACAGTACCTAAAAATGACATCAAATTGTTTACCAGGTGATAAGAGGCCGACATTTTTGAAAAAAAAATAGGACAAAATCGGAACAAATTAGAACAATTCGACTAACCACCCCCCAATTCAGGTTTCAAAAAAAAAAGTACGAAAAGGGGGTTGTGAGGGGGGTGAAATGTTGTTTTTCTTAATTATTTCCTTGTTATTCAAAACAAGGTGGAGGAAATTAAAATTTTAAAATAATGAGGATCAACAGGAACAATAAAAAATCGACGTGAAATGATTCTTAAAAAACGCCCCCATACCTCTCCCCTCTCCGCCCCTTTCAGGTTAATGACGAATAATCACCGTAAAATGTCTAAACGTAACGTTAGATTGTTTGTTGTGTGTAGTAGAACAATTCCAAAAAGTTCGATTTCCATAAAAAAAAGGGCGGAGAAGGAGGGCAACGCAATTTTAAGATTCAAACTTAAGAACAGGAACAATTTTTTTTAGATTGAATTTTGGCGTCTAATCTTTTAAATTGAAATTTTGAGAACGCCCACTAGAGGGCCCGAGATAGATATTACACAATTAAGATTGAGTGAGGAAGTTGTGATCAAATTAGATCTTGCATTCGGAGATGCGCTGATGAGATCTGGAAGGTCGAAAGCGCGTGATCCACGTCTAATGCTTGATCTATTTTCATAGCACTACAGGGGGATGTACAGGGCACATCTAAAAAACACCTTTTAGATTGCAAAATTATATTTTTACAAATTGACAACTGTCACAATTTTTTTTTGTGGTTACGGTTTGTCAGTTTTATAACTGCCAGATGACTTCAAATCATAAAAGAAAAATTTGGTTATAAAGCTAAAATAATCAAATCATAAAAGAAAAAATATTCTAATTGTTGTAACAGCCTAAAAAAGCAAACGAGAAAGAAGAAATTGTAAAAATGTAAATGTTTTGACATTTTGGCAGCTGTCAAAATAAATAAAATAGTGAAATAATTATTCGATTGTTTTCTGCAATGTGACAGCTGTCAGAAATGTTTGGATCCGCGTTAATGTGAAAATGGGACGAACGAATTTGCCAGATACTCAATATTCCTAAAAATAACTGATTTTTACAAAAATTTTATAACTATCAGATGTGTTTTGACAGCTACAATGAAAAAATCATTTTTCTTTACGAAAATAAATTATTTTATAATTTGACAGCTCTTAGAAATCTTCGAACAGTTGCCAATGTGAAAAAAAAAGTATTTTTATAATTTGACAGCTGTCACAATTCTTTTAGTTGTTACGGTTTGTCAGTTTTATGACTGCCAGATGACTAATGACAGCTACAATGATCAAATCATAAGAGAGCAATGATGGCTATAAATATTAAAATAGTAAAATACCTCGACCTTCGACTGTTTTTTTGAAATTTGTGACAGGTGTCAGAAATATTTTAATTGTTGTAACAGCCCAAAAAAAACCAAAGAAGAAAGAAAATTATGTTTAAAATTTGACAGCTGTCACAATTTTTTTCGTGGTTTGTCAGTTTAACGACTTTTAACTTGAGAGAATGATGGTTATAAATACTAAAATAGTAAAATACCTATTCGACTTTTTTTGCAATTCGTGACAGCTGTCAGAAATATTCTAATTGTTGTAACAGGTAAAAAACAAAAGAGAAAACCTTTTAAAAAAGGAAAACTATAACGCGTACACCTGTTGACATTGTAAAAATGTTAAAGTTCTGACAATTTGACAGCTGTCAAAAATATTTAGATAGTTACAGGTATAAAACTAACAGTTTCTCGTGCAATTTGGCAGGTGTCAGAAGCTTAGAATTTGAAGAGAAAATGATGTATTTAGAATTTGACAGCTGTTAGATGTATTTTGATCAAATTGCAATGATCAAATTTTAAAAGAAAATATTTTATTTCACGATTTGACAACGATTAGAAATATTTTGACATTTACACGTATTATTACAGTTGTACCTGTCAAAACTATTAAAAAAATCGATGTTTTTAAAGTTTGATAGCTGTCACGTGTGTTTTGACCGCTACGATGGTCAAGTTGTAAAAAAATATTTTATTTTACGATCTGGCAAGGATTAGAAGTATTTTGACAGTTACAAGTGTTAATCTCCTAGAAATTTGACAGGGGTAACACCTGCAACAGTATTTAGATTGCAAAAATAACTCTTTTTAGAATTCGATAACTGTCCGAAATGTTTGGATAGTTAAAACGCGAAAATTAAAATTTTAAAATTTGACAGCTGTCATGGAAATTTTCACAATTTTAAGTGAGAGAAAATGTCGTCTTTACGATTTGACAACTATCGGAAATATTTGGAATGTATCAACGTCATTTTAAAAATTTGACAGCTGTCAGAGATATTTAAGTAATATGCGAACGACAATATGACAGCAGCTGTCAGAGTATTATGTTGAACGACACTCGATGATGCTAGAAACTGTTATACACGTCAAAAACAAGATGGTACCACAATTTGACAGCTGTCAAAAATATTGTTGTAACAGATAAAAAACAAAAGAGAAAAGCTTGCAAAAAAAGAAAACTATAACGCGTACACCTGTTGAAATTGTAAAAATGAGTTGACAATTTGACAGCTGTCAAAAATATTTATATAGTGACAGGTGTCAACAAAAAAAAATAGGAGAAACAATACAATTTGGCAGGTATCAGAAGCTTAAATTTGAAAACAAAATGTTGACAGTTGTACCTGTCGCACGTGTTGTGACCGCTGCAATGATCAAATTGTAAAAGAAAATATTTTATTTCACGATTTGACATCGATTAGAAATATTTTGACAATTACACGTATTCATCTCCTAGAAATTTGACAGCGGTTGGTGTTCAACCGACGAAAAAAACTATAAAGCGTAGACCTGGCGAAACTGTAAAAATGTAAGTTTTGACAATTTGACAGCTGTCAAAAATATTTAGATAGTTACAGGTGTAAAACAAAAAGAAATAGGAGAAACAATACAATTTGGCGGGTATCAGAAGCTTAAAATTTGAAAAGAAAATGTTGTATTTAGAATTTGACAGCTGTTAGATTGTATTTTGACAGGTACAACCTGTCGCACGTGTTGTGACCGCTGCGATTACGATTTGACAACTATCGGAAATATTTGGAGTGTATCAACGTCATTTTAAAAATTTGACAGCTGTCAGAGATATTTGAGTAATATGTAAACGACAATATGACAGCAGCTGTCAGATTATTACGTTGAACGACTCGATGATACTCGAAACTGTTATACACGTCAAAAGCGCAATTTGACAGCTGTCAAAAATGTTAATAGAAAATAGATCAGTTTAAAAATTTTGTGCTTAATATTACCTAACCTGACGTAGATCCTAGCTAATCGAACGAACGTCTCAACGTGATGATACTGCTTCAGAGCACTCCTTAGCTGTTGCTCAGCATCCCTGATCAAATTCAAGCTAACATAACACTTAGCTAATTGGACCTTCCACCACCAATCATTGAATTGACAAAATTGCGTTGCCTGAACGGCTAATTCCATCGCATTCCTAACATCGCCTTCGTGATAGAAGAGATACTCGAAGAGCGGTTTTGATAAGTTAGTGTTTTTAGCGTATTTCGACAAATTCAACCGCGATACCTGAATAAACGGACCATCTTTACTCGATAACATAGCAGCGGTACCCAAACGAATCGCCCTGGCAGTTTGACCGGTAACTGGTCGAGCCGTCTTCAACCTATCGATAGTAGAACCGGGTCTGGTTTGTGTGCCAGGTCTTGCCACACCGGAAATTGGACGTCCTGTAGACGTCCTCGGTCTTGCTCTAATAAATAAATTTAATAAATTTGTTTTATTTACTAAAATTTTTGTAAAAACTCACGTCATCAACGAAGTCTGAGCTGTACTCGCGAAATTAGCTTTTAAAGAAGTCCCAGGTCGTGGAGCGGTAGCCACAACATTATCATCCATTGTATCGGAATCTAACACATCTTCAGTCTCCAAATCGTCGACGTAAACACGCTGCGTCAGTGCGCGCATCTTTAAACACCACACAGCTTGATCTAAAGGTTGTTTATCTAAGATGTTCGTGCAGATCTCCACACATTTATCGTAATTCCTCCGTTTAAATTGACTCAAAGCGTTGTATAAGGGATCCATTTTGTAATCATGTTTTGAATATCCGGTTGCTACGGCAACCGGGCACAATTTTGACAATCGATATGTCATGTCATATAAGAAGCGCGCCAATTTCTAACGTCAATCGCAGCTCAAAATGTTACGACCATCTTTATCCGAACCAACATCGGATACTGGAGAGGATGACGAGAAGAATTTGCATCTCATATTGGAGGAGCATCATCTATTAGCGATACACAAAGCTTTCTTAGAGGATGAAACCGGACAGTTCGATATAAAGGAGCTGAAACAGTTATTGTTCGATGTGGCGCATTTACGTTTCAACGCTAAGAATTTCGAAGTGATGTTCCTGAAGATGAACACTAAACGGTAGATATTATAATGTAATACATGTTATGTACAGGGTGTCCGCCGGGAAGGTATACTACTTTGTTTGTTTATAATTTTTGATTAAATGAAAGAGAATGATTCCTGACAATGATTCCTCCTGACCAAATTGCACACCAGACTGTCACTTTTAATCGATGCAAAGGTGACTGATGAATAATTTGAGGGTTTGCCATTGCCCAGAACCGACCATATTCTGTTTATTCACATATCCATTCAAATAAAAATGTGTTAGTCACTCATTATGATTTTTTCATCATGAAAAATCGGGGTTGTCATGGGCGAGCTGCAGCATCCTATTGGCATATGTACCGCGGCGTAAATGGTCTTCTGGAAGAAGCTCTTGTGTCAACTGAATCTTAAATGGAAACAAATGCAAATCCATGTGCAAAATCGTGGCCAAAGTTGTTCTTTGAAGACCAAGCTCCTGAGCACGGCGTCGAATTGAGGTTGATGGATTGTTTTGAACACTTTCTTGAGCAGCAGTAATGTTTTCAGCCTGGATCTATCAGCTACAGTCCCTCTTTTTTCGAAATCATTCACTAGGCGATAAATAGTGCGTCTTGTTGGCACGTTGTTTCTCCCAAAAATTTCACGTAATTTTCTCATCGTCACAGTAATCGATGATTGATTTTGATAAAATGTTTTAACGATTAAAACACGTTGGTTTACCGAATATTTTTCCATAATAAATTTGACACGTCTCTACTTCACGACTGCCAAATATTAACTGTCAAAACTAATGTTTACCAAAATGGCGGCAAAACAAAGTAGTATACTTTCCCGGCGGACACCCTGTATTCACACTACGAACACATGGGTTGATCAAATGGACACTTGTTACTTGATGATACGCATGCAAAACTTTCGAAATTCCTTTTACTGTTGAATCCATTATCACTAACAATAATTTCTGGTCAATCCAAAAACAGGAAAATGTGCGTCTCAGTTTGGCTATAGTGTGCTGAGCATCGGTACTATTGTTCATAATAAAAACCTCAATCCACTTGGTCGTTGCATCGAAAAGTATTAATAAATTAGAATTGTTAATCGTTTCCAATTTCTGTTGGACTTCGTCCATGTGGAGCTGAACGAGCTTCTGGTCTCAGTGAGATTATCTGGCAAACATAACTTCGAGCTAATAACTTCATTCTTACCATATCGGGATGTTGATCATCGAATAAGTTGAAACATCAGAAGAAACATGTGATTGTCCCATGTCTGGATCATCAACATCTGATTCTACTTCAACTAATGGACCCGCTGAAGAATTTGAATCATGTACTGAATAGTTGTCATCTGAACTATCTGTTTCTGCCACTTGATTTCGCACTCGTCTTTTGCACAATATCATAGCAGAGGACTTCAGCGATTCGAGATATTCTCTTCTCGTTTTCTAAAATCAACGACTCCAAGCTTACTGAACTTGAACGACGACGACTTGGACGAATATTTCTATTCCAAAATGGTATCATTGACATTATGTTCAATGTTGGATTTTTTTTTTTCATTGAATTTCTGCAGTTCTGCTGGCTTGAAGATCTCCGTTTTGATTTTCTGCCGATTGAGGGGGAAAATACTAGTATTCTCAAACCCTTTTTTTTAAGGTGGAAGGCCTCACTTTAGCTTTTCCCAGCAAAATTGCAAAATCGCTTTTTCCAAAAGCGTTTGGCCTTAATGTTCTCTTTGCCAAGAAACCAGCATTTTGTCCCATTTTTATTGAAAACGTTAAATGATGTGTTATTAAGGGGTTGTAGAATATGAGTAGAGTGCGGTGGTAGTTTCAACAGTGTAATGTCTTCGTCGCAATTTAATAAGTTCGATGGTCAGGTGTGATTTGTGACCATCAAATAGAAGCAGAATTGGTCGTTCTCTGGGACAATGTTTCAGAAATCTAGTTTGAATATTAAATATTGAATATGCAAGAGGGTTTATCGTTCAAATCCAATTCTACAATTGTTTTTCCCAACTGCCCAATCTGCCGTTTTATAGGTTTCTTTCAGGAAAGGTTCAACCGTTTGCAGAAAGAAATAAACCAGTCCTTGCCTGGCTGATTGTTCTTAAGGCTTTTTTCAATCTTATTCTCCCTGAGATAGGCTTCGACCAAATCGATAACTTCTTTCCTGGTAAGTCCAAACCTAAATTTGCTTAGGACTTGCAAATTTTCCACTATGCGGCTTTCAATCTCCTCTGCCATTTCCACTGGCCTTCCCACCTTACTGTTGGTGACTTTTCTACGATTTTTCCACCATTTTAAATGTAATATCAGAGTGGACCGAGGAATATTGAATGCGTCAGCTGCTCTTTTCACAGTCCATCAATTTTCGGTTAGCTCCTTGGCACGCTCCATGGCTTCTTTTGTATATATATATAGATTTCTTCGCGGTTTGCGAATTTTCTTCTGACATGTTTCTTGGCTGTGCAGATAAGTGTCTCAAATTAAAAGTACTGTCACATTTTTAAAACGAAATTTGTCACGACGATAATTTTTTTGGGTGGCTAAATGTGACACTACCTCCAATGGAAAGAAACAATGATTTGAGGTTAGGTAACACATTATCAACTTTAATATAGGTAACATGTATATAACAATACATAATAAAAGAGATCTTAATATATTTCAGAGATGGTTTCGTAACCTGGGACGAATTCGTCTCCCATCTAATCCTCGGATTCAAACACCAGGAAATCGTAGCGGAATTCCAAGATCTCGACCCACCGATAGCGAAGCCGCCTAGGATATTAAAAAGCAACCATCGCCACCCCATCAATCGCATAACGTTTTGCCCTACGATGAAACCCGATCGTTCCGTTAATTTTTCCGATGGCAGCTACATAACTTGCAGCAAGGACGGTTTCATCAACTATTGGTCGTTGGATCTCAGTTTAGAGAGGACAGTCCAATCGAAATGCCCCGATTTAAAAGTGGCGGATACCTGGGTTACCGACATGATCAGTTTACCCGACGTTAGCGTCGTTTGCACGGCGAGTTCCGAACGCGATCTCAGATTCTACGACACCTCAGCTAGGAAATTCGATTTGAGAGTCATCTTCTTCTCGCTAGATTACGCTGTATGCACTATGTATTACGTAATAGCCCCGACAGCCGAGGAAGAATCGATGTTGATTCTAGGAGATATGGGTGGTAACGTTAAAGTTATTTTATTCAATTCTGTCGCTAGAGGGCCGTTCAAGAGCAAATTAGATGAGCCTCTAGTTAGAGCAAGATACGAGAGCGTCGCTAAAGGAGTCGTCCCCGGTTTTCGCACCGTCGAATTCAAACGCATCCATACAGATTGGGTCCAACAAGTCTCATATTACCCGGCTCTTAGTATGATAGCTTCATGCTCGGCTTGTCCCAAAGCTTCAGTGCAAATGAGGGATCTCAACGAGACTAAAGGGATCTACATTTATCGGATCAGTAAAGGAGCTTATTGCTTCGCTTTCGCCGAAGGCGTCCATTTAATGGCGACGGGAAGTCCCGACTGTTTAGTGAGGGTGTGGAACCCTTTCGTACCCAAACGACCGAGCGTGATCTTCCCCGGTCATCACACCGGTGTAATCGGCGTTGTTTTCCAAGATGGCGCTAAAATACTTTGTTCGTTATCGAAGGATAAATGTATTAAAGTTTGGGATGTGGCCGCTCAAACTTGCTTGCAAACTTATACGGGATTACCGTCCGAATTAGGGGAACATACCGATTTGACGTTCTTGTACAATCCGGATTCGAGACAGTTGCTGATCGGAAGCGTTTTGATCGTTACTTTACATTTGTGCCCGACGCAAAGTGGCGAGCATACCGATGGGAATACGCATTGCAGCGCCATCTCCGTGTTGCTGTATAATCCATTATTTCAGGTAAATTTAGATCGTACAGCCTACCTATTTTTGTTTGGTTGATTCGACAGATCAATTTCAATCTTTTTATTTGTTATTAACAGCGGTGTCATCTATGTGTGAACTGCTTATATATTGTAGGACAATAAAAGCAACGAACTGTCATTAATCGTAAAAAGAGACATCTAGTGTAGCAAACTGACGAGCGTTTAAATGTTGATGTTCAGAGTCATCTATAGTGCGCGTGCATTACTAATGCGATCAATTTAGTTATAGTATTAATCCAGCAGATGGCACCCCCCGACGAAATTCGTAATGATCTTCATATCACTCTCTTACTATCGAAAAATAGGCTGAAACTTTATATTAGGAATCAAAATAGCCCCATTTCAATATCATAATGAAGAATAATTATCCCAGAATTGTTTTTACCTACCTCCTTCTATTTTTTTTAAGGAATAAAAGCTATTAAGATACGCTATATACAGCTATGCTCATATGTATTAGACACCCAACCTATTACGCTGTATCGGGTATAATAGAAGAAATAAAACAAAAACCGGTTAGCAAAAGTGTTTTTAAAGATACTTTATTCGCAAATTTTAATATTTGGATGTACCACCCTTAGCATTAATGACAGAATGCACCCTTCTAGGCATGCTAGCTATAAATCTGAAACATTCTTCTGGAGTTATTGAGTTCCAAGCATCTCTAATTTTTGTTTTTAACATGTCTTTGGAAGTACACTTAAATTTTGATACTTTTACTTTAAGGATACCCCACATATGTTCGATTGGCGACAGATCCGGACTCTGTGCAGGCCACTCCAATACTCGAACGTTGTTTTCCCTGAACCAACTTGTCACCGCTCGTGACTTATGGCAGGGCGCGTTGTCTTGTTGGAAAATGTAATCCTGGACGTCTTCATCAAAGAGTTGTAATGCGGACGGCTCCAACACTTCTTCCAACACTTCAATATAGCGGTGGCTATTCATGCGGCCCTCGCACAAGAGTAACTCCCAACGCCTGTGGCAGTCATGTAGCCCCAAACCATTATACTGCCGCCGCCAAACTTAACTGTGGGTATAATACATTCTACATATTTATTTATTTATTACAAAATTTATTTTATAGACAAAGGTTCATGAATTTTTTTCACAATTTGGTGGCTTTTGTACCAAATTTGGTCTGCACGTTTTGGCCATTTCCATTCTTTCTTGGAAGTTTGCTCCATTACGCTGACTTCATATTGTTTTCGGTCAATTCTTTTTATAATCCCTGGATAATGCTTACTGTCATAATCTACTATTACATGATCTCCTACTTTCAGAATATCTTTTGTGGTTTCTCGTACTTTCTTGATGGGAGGTTCGTTCTCGGATTTATTCTCCTTCATGGTCTGTTTCTCTTCTATTTCTATTAGGTTAACTTCGGAACTATTATTGTTATCATTGTCTTCCTCTCTTGTTTCTTTTTTTTCACTTCCTCCTTTTTTTTCTGTTTGAGAATTACTAGTTTTCTCATCTTTTCCAAGTTTTTTATTCTTTCTCGTTTTATGGTCATCTTCTCTTCTGTCTGGTTTTCTTTTAATTGCTGCCTTTTTTATAGTTTGGGACGTATTCCTTTTTTGTTCTCTATTCAGTTTTCGGACCCTCAGCGCTTCTTCTTTTTCTTTTTTCACGTTCTCTTGTTGTTCATAAAATTCTAACCATTTCGACGATGTTATTGCAAAGGGCATTTGTTTAGTAGTCCTGTGTTTCTGAACTTTTTCGACTTGATGCGGCCAGTGTAAATGTTTTGCCCAAACTTCATCGTCTGTGTTTCTGATAGTAATATCTGAAAGAATTTGTATCTTTTTATTATTGTCCGTGTTCTCACGTACACTAGATTTGGTATCAGAGGTATGACTCACATTTGGAAGTGAGATCATACTTTCGACGGATTCAAGACGTAGTCTAGAATTGCTTGAATTATATCTTGGCACATAATTGTGTTTTCTTCTAAATCTACATTACTCATTAATTGACTAGTTTTATTCGCATCTAGTGTATTCATACTTTCGTTCTCAATTTGACGAGATTTAGCGTTTTTGCATCTATTTCTAGGGGCAAGTCATACAATAATGTTTCTGTTAATTCAAAAGTAAATTCTGGATGTGCGTTGTCAAAATCGGATTCTGGTTTGTTTCCTCCTGAAGTAATAATTTTGTTTCCAATCATAGAATCTTCACAAAACTTCCAAAGTTCCAAATGTGGTATCTGCGCTTGCAGCTTCTTTTTCAATATTCTCATATTCAGCAATTTTTGTTGCACTCAAGAAGTGATTGATTACTTTTAAACAGGACTTGTAGTCTTGGAAAGTTAAGCCGTCAGTTTCCACATCTTCTTTTGGGAAAAGTTCTTTCCTTCTGGACGATATGCATTTAGAATAATCGACATTGTCTGGATTTAATGGGTAGAGTCCACAGACTGCAAACCCATTTATAATGGTACTGGCCTGCGATGATTTATCATAAGCTTCTTTAAACAAAGGACAGAAATTGTAACGCGTTATAGATGCGCTTGTTCTTTGTTTGTGAGATTGGAAAGCTTTCTTCCACTCTGATTTTAATGGTTTGAATATAGTGACATCGCATGGTTGTAAAATATGAGTTGAATTGGGATAAAGACAATATAAAATAATATTTTTCTCGATACAAAATTCGTACAATTCAATGCTGTAGTGACTCTTGTGTCTATCAATGAATAAAATGACCGGCAATGTGATTTGTTTTTCTATAAGCCAATTGTAAAACACATTCGCAACATATTCAAAAAAAGTTGCTCCAGTCATCCAACCAGAGTCCGAGCGTCCAGTTGCCCAATCACTGGGAACTGACAAAAATAGCTCCTTCGGAATTCTTTTGTAAGGGAAAATCACCATAGGAGGAGCTGCAACGCCTGATGCGCCATAGGTGCATAACACAGTAATTGATTCTTTCTCGTTACCAAATGAGACTTCATACAAATTTTTCAAGTTTTTTGACACGCTGGCCCCAACACCAATCCTGATTTCACACAAGTTCTCACTCCAGTTTCGTCGGCGTTGTAAATTCTTGAGGGATCTTCCATCATATCCAAAAGATCGTATTCTCTCAAATATGTTTTCATTTCCGAAAACCATCCTCTAATTGCACTCTCGGTTACTGCTGCACGTGATTTGGAAATAATTTCTGTATTACGCTTGCCAACATCTGGATGTCTCTGTAAAAATAATTTCAGCCATTTTTCGCCAGGCCTGCTTTCTTTAAACGGATTTGGACGACTGGTTTCTGTTAAAATTTTTTGAACAGCATCCTTAATTTCCGATGGGTGCATTGGAAATCCTAACATCGCTTTAGCCGTTATCCATTGTTCTATGCGATTTTCTTCTAATTCACTTAAAACTGGCTGGGGGCCCATTTTCCTAATATTAGGCGTCTTCTGAGTAAGTTTGTTGTGGAGGGTCGATTTAGGAATATTATATTTTTTTGAAGCCCCGTTTAAAGTTTCAATGCCATCTTGTATATCCTGAAGAGCTCTAGCAAGCGCTTCTTCTTTATATCGAAACCGACAATATTTCTTGACAACATTTCGTTCGGACATCTTTAAGAACAGAAACAATTTAGTTAACAACTATGAATTACTAATCTCCAAAAGGGGTCAAAACATAAATTTCCAGTGAATGAACACAACCTGTCCAGTGATTGAACTATGCTGAAACGGAAAGGGAACGGTGTTCATTTACTGGTTCGGTTACATTTATATTAAAAATAATATAATTGAATCACTTATGGCTCATTTCGGGTTATTTTAACGTAATTCTTAAATAACCCAGTAAATGAACGTCTGTTCAATCACTGAGTGCCATTCATTTTTCAGTACCAGTTATCGAATACAACATAATATTTTCAAATTCCTGCAAAAATGAATCTATTACTGCAAAAATAGTTTCTTTATTCAATTTGTATTTCTTTGGTTATTCAAAGTTCTAATGTTTTTCAAATTTAGGGCTCAAATATACATTTTAAGAGTGGAATGCATGTGACTTACCTTAATTAAAATGGCCTCCAACCTTTCGACACTGAACACAACTGTCTTTTGACGATGTCCCATAATGCATCATGATCCGTTTGTTATTTGACCAAGTAATGAACAAAATAATGCACAGATACAACATGTGTTTAAATTAGAAGCAAACCAAACCATTCTTATTTTAAGCAAAAAATCGTACCGTTGTTCATTTACTGGTTGGCGTTCATTCACTGGGCGATCTACCCTAATAACCTCTTTGTGAATTTATGGGAAAAGAGTCTGAGCAGTATTTTATTTTCTTGTGATCAAACTAACAATTTTATGATAAATAGTCAAGAAAAAAGTTGCAGATTGAGTCTGTCTTTTTAAATCTAGGCGCATTAAAAAGTTCTGATGCAAAATATTATAGGGGTTGTTTTTTCAGCCCCTTGTGATTACATTTTAGGGTAACAAAAATACTCAAAAACTGCCATTTTATTAGCATCAGTTATCTGCCAAATTTAATTCTTCTAAATTTTTCCAAAGTGGATATATTAAATAAAAACAAATTTTTTTACCTAATTTTTAAGGGCTGTAACTTGGAGGGAAAAGGGTGTTGAACAAAAAGTTATATGAAAGACCCCCCTTAATTTTTGCTCAAGAATCACCCTTTGAAATCTTTCGTATCAATTCAGAAACACCCTGTATATTGAAAAATTTAAACATATTATCCAAAAATCTTTCAAAATTTAAAAAAATATTTTTTCTTGTACAACACAAGATGTCGCGTCTCCTTACACTTGTTCTTGGCATGCTAGAGCAACGTTTTTTTGTTGTTTTTATGAAGGAAAAAAAAAGATTAAAATAATATACAGGGTTTTTAAAAAAGATGCGGCAATATTGAAGGGGGTGATTGCCCAGGCCATTTTATACAAAAAAGTTCCTATAAACATACGCCCGCAAACGCTTCGTTACCGATCTACAGCGTGTTGAAGTTTAATTTAAAAAAAACAGTAAAAATTAGATTTTTCCAAAACGACTTGAGATATCATAATGAAATTTTAGGCGTTTTAATAGCTGTGGGCGACACATACTTTGCAATACAACACGATGTTTCAGTCGTACCAGTGGCGCGCGTATTGGCACGTCACAGGCTATTTTTCAAGAAAAAAATAGGACGCCGCTGATTTCCCGAAAAATAAAAATATGTTTTTATTCTTTGTTCAATTGTGAAGAAAAAAGCTCTCTTAACTTTTTATCGTACAACGTACCGTTTTTTAATAAAAAAACATTTAGTGTAGTAAAAGCTCTAATAATCGCCTGACGGCAACTTTCAATGCGCTATAATTCAGCAACTATCGATTAAACAAAAAAAAGTTTCATACAAAAATTGTAGAAAATGTTACGCTCTACAACTTCGGTAATCACATTATTTTTCGTATTTCCGAAAATTATCGAGATATTTTCCAAAAACAAACAATCGTCTTTTTCAATCGACTATATCTCGGTAAATATTAACAGTAGAGGAAAAAGTTTCAAACAAAATAGATGGGAAATGTTATCTTCTACAAAAAAGGTCCTTACAATTTTCAACGTAAAATTCACCGATTTCGAGATATTAAAAAAATGCGTTTTTAAAAATGGCGGCTAACGCTCGCGAGGGGGGACACCCTCTGACATAACCCAATCGAAAAATCAACTATTACAGTTTTTTGCGAAGCGAATATCTAAAAATCCTGGACTAATATCGGGTGTCCGTAAATGGTTGAAGCTGACAGCTGCTGTCAAATTTTGGTTAAGTTTGTAACACTGGATTTCGATTGTAAGAATTAACATTGGCGTCCTACGCGGTAGTTAATTTCAGCATATTTTATTAAAATTGTTTCTTAAAATCAAACACAATATGCTTGTTTGGCAACGTTTATTGCTAATTAAAATTGCAATTACAATAAATGTTGGAAATGTCGACCTTGCTGCTGCACACATAAATTAAGTCTTCGTTTCATATTTCCGAAAAAATTTTGAAGTTGTTCTTGTGTAATCGTTTGAATCTCGTTTTCAATTGCTTATCTTTATAAACATTGAGAGGAATAAACCAATTGACATTCTCAGGGTGGTAAACTTTAAGCACAGATATCGCATAAATTTTGACAGACGTCAGCTTCAAACATTTACGAACAAGGTGTACTATTTTAAATTGACATTTCTAGATCTTGAAGTTTCTCGCTAGAATGCGGCCGCCATGTTTGCATACTTTGACATTTCACATAATTATTAACTGTCAAGTTTGGTAGCACATCTTGCTTTATACTACATTACTGTCATTTTGACGTTATAAGTTAGGTTGGAAAATAAAATATAATAACAGAATGTAAACAAAAATAAAAAGCGACTAAGAATAAAACAATAGGAATAAAATAAACTAGGCCTCGAGGGTTCTTTTGAGGTACTTTCTATTTAACACTGATCAGCGAACAAAACCGGTTTTATTCGAACGAATCATGTTCTATTTAAAAAATTTGAAATTGTGATTAATCTCCACTACAACAAGATTTGTGTTCACGATTTGTATTCCCCTTTACCCTGTTGAACATCATATTTTTCGATTCAGTATCTTTAAAACGAACATAACCTCACTTTTCTAAGCACGCGTTATGTGATGGTTATGTGTAGTGGGTCTAAACAAATCCTCTCTCTTCTTCTTTTGTGCGTTCTTTTCGCAATGCTAGTTGCTGAACATGTTCGTAATAAACATTTGATCACGCTTTTCAAATCATGATCCAAAAATTTTACAGATAGAAAGCAGCTTTTATGTATGACGTTCAAGTGACGTACGTTGCTGCTGCAACGATGGTTTTTTCATTAAATGTCGGATTTTTTAAATTCAGTCGTGCCAATGTTTTGTGTTTATTTGTGCCGCAAAGATTTCGTTTTGCACGGGTGCTGTTTGTACCGGTCGAACCATGTTTTTTGCGCCTTTAATTTTCGAGAAATTCATTTAATATTTGGCGGCAATTGCCACCCTCCCCCCTCACCCATCCCATCCTTAGTATCGTAAACTGACGTCATAGCCCGAAGATCTTGTACAAACGACGTCAAAATTTGACGTACAAGCAACATATCAATGTTTGACGTGCAAATAACTTCCAGATATTACGTAGGAATGACGTCAATTTTACCAAATATGACGATGTTGTCGAGATATATTGCTCTGCATTGTACATTTAGAATTTTTTATAGATCTTGTTGAAAACAAATCTTTGTCCGTTAGAGAGGGCTGATTAAACTTCTTTGTTTTCCTAAAAAATATCGAATAGAACTTGGGTATCCAAATCTAGATTTTTTCGTCAAATGTTGACACTTTCGGAGTTTTAAAATTCAATCGTAGGTACCAACGTTTTGTGTTGATCTATGCCGCAAAGATTTCGTTTTGCTCCTTTCGTTTACGAGATATTCAACTTCAAAATTTGACGGCTACTAACACCCCTCCAACAATACACTGTTTAATATCAATATGACGTCATATTTTAGCGATTATATGACGGAAGTGTCGTAAACTGACGTCACAACCCGAAAATCTTGTGTATGAATGTACAAATGACGTCGAAATTTGACGTATAAGCAACGTCAATGTTTGACGTTCAAATAACTTCAAAATATTACGTAAAAATGACGTCAATTTCATCAACTATGACGTTGTAGTCGAGATATATTGCTTGATATTTTTCATTTTAAAACGGAACAGAAAGTAGTCGATAATTTTTCTTGTACTTTTCGATATTAGACAGCTTACTTGATTAGTTGTGTTAGTTAGTTTGTGTATCCATGAACGACGTCTTCTATAGTTGTAACAAAGATGTGTCCGTCAGAAGAATTACGAAAATATGACATATCATACTGACATCACTGTGCTACTTTAGCAAGTATGGTCAAACGTCAAACTTTCAAATTTTGACAAGTTCAAGTTGTTGCGACATCTCTGAATGTAAACTCTAACTAAACACGTAGTCACTCGACGTGGACACTGTCATAATTATGACAGTTTGACAGGTTTTAGCTGTCAAAACACGGCTTATACAGCGTGTCCATGTCGAGTGACTGTTTTAGAGCGCCTATAGTTAACCTACTTCTGCTCTACTTAAATCAGAAGAATAAATGAAGATCAATAAACCACATAATAAGATCATAATATCCTGTTCGTTTTTTTTTTTCTCTCAATAAAGGTGATTCTAACGTGCGGTTTGGATAGCTTCATCATCGTTTGGGATCCTTGGAAAGGTCGTAGGATGTCCGTGGTGAGAGAAGCTCACACGAGAACGCTTCACGGCGAAGTTCTACCAGTGGAAATCACGGCAGCCACCTTCGATCCAGGTTATCAACTCTTGCTAACGGGAGCACACGACGGTTCGTTGAAAACGTGGAATTTTAACACGGGAACTTGCTTGAGGAACATGAGGATCGAGAACAATTGCGAAGTCACCGGCGTGGTTTGGATCAAAGGTCGTATCTTAGCTATAGGTTGGAATAGGCACGTGACTGAATTTGCTGATAGCGGTGGCTACGCCGGTCCTGGTGGAGCTTTCAGCAAAGATTGGGAAACGAATCACACGGAAGATGTCCTCTGTGCCACAGCTAGGGTGCCGCAGACTTTGGTTACCAGTTCTTATTCGGGGGAATTGGTGATGTGGCAGCTTGAAACCGGGCAAGCTTATAAATGTTTTAACGTCGCTCAGCCTACTAACCGGATAAAATTGCAATATAAGAAGGATAAAGGTAAAGATAGGAGTAAATCTCCTCACGCTGATTTGGGGCGAAGATTACTCGGTAGAGGTGGATACGGCAGCAAGCAGTCAAGACACAGCAGTAGCGAAGTAGCTAAAGGTACAGCCATGACATCGACGCAGGCGGGTTCGGCGATACCTCAGCAAACCGGGCTCCATTCAGATTCTTCTGAACATGTTAAAGCTCCTAGGAGGTTGACGGTGGTTTTTATGCCCAAAACTTCGACACCATCTAAAGGCTTGCCAATCAGAGCTATGCTGTTCTTGAATACGCGTCCAATGGCTCCGAATGTTGGAACGTTATTGGTTAGTTTAGAGAACGGGTTGATTCAAGTTTGGTCGCATCATGTTAGCGGTGGTTTCATCACCTCGTTTTCAGCAATACATAAAGGTGGTGATTACGTTGTTTCGATGTGTTCCGATGAGAATAATGAATTTTTATTTACTGGTAGGTAAGTTTAGATATCTCTGGGATTAATAATAATAAAAAATTTTTTTCGACAGGTACCACTAACGGCTACATCAAGACTTGGCTAATTAAGGATTTCGCCCTCCCAGACGAGGACAAAATCCACGTCTGCATGCCCATATACAGATTAATGTTTCCGTTCTTGTGGAGAGATCTATTCGAAGGCAAGGCTAAACGGGCGAATCGCGGTCAACTCAAACCGAGACTCCTCAATTGTTACCGCGGTCACAGGATGTTGGTTTCCGCCATGGCCTACATTGATAAACCTCAGATTTTAGTCACGTAAAACTGTCAACAAATTAGCCACACTTAATAATAATGTATCGATTACCGTAACAGTGCCAGCGCCGACTTTAGCGCCAGATTGTGGACGTTAGGCGGACGCTACGTCGGTACACTAGGGACCTTTAAGAAGTGGAAACCTTTGGATCCGGATACCCCGCCGGGACGAGAGTTCGCCTACACGATACCCCCTGATATCTGCCGGATACACAGCGCTACGACTTATAAGGTAAATGTTAACTGTCACAATTGACATTTAATTGCAAATTTTTTGAAGTTGTCAGAATGGGTCGTATGACAGTTCCCTGTAATTTCCTGTCAAATTTTGACGTTTCATTAATATTCGATTCTGCTCTGTCAAAAATTCACGTTAATTCAATATTTTTAGGTGTCAATATTGACGCCTGATAATTTAGACAATATTTGACACCTATAAGGACTTTAGTTACCTTTGCGTTTGTAATATGGTGCTTGCTCCTGATGTAAATGCGGCTGCTTCAGCATCAAAACCGCAGGTATGTCTCACGACTTTCTAATCTATAATCTATAATCAATCTTGGCCTGTGGTTAAAGCTTTCGTCTCGATTTTGTAATGAACGAAAGTTGGTATTATCTTGCCTAATAGGAAGCATTAGTCAAGACGTTCGCATATTTTCGCCCCTTGTAACCGTCAAAGCAGTTCTGACAGCTGTCAGATTAGATAGAAATGGTTACGTTTTCGTAATTCCAGTAGTTAGAGGTCTGTTCGAAGCAGCACTAAGAACAGGCCAGATCCGAGTCAGACAAAAGTCAAAATTGTCAAAGGCGTCTGGTAACGGACGCATTGTATTAGTAGAATGATTCTTTAATTACACATTGAAGAAAGCAATAGAAGAGATTGCTGAAACGTCGGGATGTAATATCAAAATGATGAAAATAGCTCAACGAACACCTCAAACAGATGACAGATATCAAAGTTCAAAAACGGTCATTTTTAATTTGGCAGTTCTAATAACTATCTAAATAAATATTTGTGACAGCTGTCTAATTGTAAAAACGTTTACTTTTTCTGGCGTTGACAGGCGTAAATGTCAACATATTTCTAATAACTGTGAAACTATGAATACAGTGTTTTCTTTTTTTGTACTTGTCGAAATATGTATATTTGATAGATTTTGAGAGTGATAACCGTCAACAAATTCTGACTGCTGTCAAAATTGTGTTCATTTCCTTATTTTTACTCTAGTACTTGTCCAAACGTTTTTGACAGCAGACATACTTACTGTGCTTGGAAAGCTAAACATTCAAACACAAACTCACTCGACGAACAACTCAAACAGCCGGCAGATGTCAAACTTCGAAAACGATACTTTTTTAATTTGGTACTTCTAACCATATAAATAAATATTTGTGACAGCTGTCAAATTGTAAAAACGTATACTTTTTATGACAGGTATAAATGTCAACATATTTCTAACAGCTGTCAAACAAATGAATATAATGTTTTCTTTTTTGTTATACTTGTCAAAATACATTTGATAGGTTTTGAGCGTGATAGCCGTCAAAAAATTCTGACAGCTGTCAAAATTGTGTTGTTTTCACTATTTTCACACTCGTAACTGTCCAAACGGTTTTGACAGCTGACATAGCTGACGGAACAAAGTTATCAAAGGCATATGATAATGAACACATTCGACGATTAACTCAAACAGCTGACAGATGTCAAAGTTCAAAAACGGTCATTTTTGATTTGGCACTTCTAACTATCCAAATCAATATTTGTGACAGCTGTCAAATTGTAAAAACGTGTACTTTTTATGACGTTGACGGATGTAAATGTGTAATATGTCTAATATTTAGCTGTCAACTTTTTTTGTACTTGTCGAAATACATTTGATAGGTTTTAAGCGTGATAACAGTCAAAAAATTCTGACAGCTGTCAAAATTGTGTTCTTTTCACTATTTTTACACTCGTACCTGTCTAAACGTTTTTGCAGCTGTCATAGCTGACGGAACATCGTTAGTGTTGCAGTCAGAAATGTCTGATTTATCAATTGTACGAAACAGTGTGCTTGGAAAACTAAACATTCAAGCTAAGCTCGAGTCAGACAAGGGTCAAAGTTGTCAAAGACACCTGGTATTGGACACACTCGACGAACAACTCAAACAGCCGACAGATATCGAATTTCAAAAACGATCTTTTTTTAATTTGCCACTTCTGTCTAAATAATTATTATATTATAAATGTCAAAATATGTCAATAACTGTCAAACTATGAATACAGTGTTTTCTCGTGTTGTACTTGTCGAAATACAGTTGATAGGGTTTGAGTGTGTTAACCGTCAAAAATTTCTGACAGCTGGCAAAATTGTGTTCTTTTCACTATCTTTACACTCGTAACTGTCCAAACGTTTTTGACAGCTGATATAGCTGACGAAACATAGAAATGTTAGAAAGTTCTAGACAGACAAGCGTCAAAGTTGTCAAAGGCATCTGGAGATGTCAGATGTCAAATTTTAAAGACGTCCCATTTTTAATTCGGCATTTCTAACTATCTAAATAAATATTTGTGACACCTGTCAAATTGTAAAAACAGTCACGTTTTCGCAACATCAACAGTTATAGCAAACGTTATAGCTTTTTCGCGAATCGTGGAACTATAAAAATAGGGGGCGGTGCAGCATTTCTAACCGTTGTCAAAGTGTAAAAACTGCATACTTTTTATGACGTTGACAGGTGTAAATGTCAAAATATATCTATATATATAATAGCTGCCAAACTATAAATGCAGTGTTTTCTTTTTTGTTTGTAGTTGCCAAAACACATCTGACAGGTTTCGTGTGTCATCATCGTCAAAAACTTCTGACAGTTCAGTCAAATTTTAAAAATATATTTTTTTACATTATTTGACAGTTTCGGCGGGTGTAGCAGTTAAAATACTTACAGAACACGGAATTACAAAAGAACATTCTATTTATTACAAACATTCTCATTTATTCAAACAAATATTTCTAATAACTGTCAAACTGAGTTGTCAAAACTGAAGTTTGGCATGTTGAATTTTAAATAATTGTCACCTGTCAAAACTTCAATCATTAATTCAATTTCTGCTAGTCGTAGCGTAACTAGTTCATGTTTTAGTTTAATTGGGTGCATTAATCGGATTCTTAGCTGTCAAAATTGACGTTTAACGTGTTTAATTTTAAACGGTTTTGATTTATATTTCTGATGTCAAAATTGACAATTCATCATGAAGTTTTTTGACATTTAATTGTCAATATAATTGCAACAGAAGATTAACGCTATCATTTTAGGTTATGATGGGCGGAGCCGTCAGCAGACCGCTAACCAAGAAACAGCAAGCTCTACTCGCCGAACGCGAACTGGTGATAACGGATTTCTCCCGAGGTGTGTACGGTAAGAGGTTGGAGGAACCAATCCTGGGTAATTATTTCCATATGCCGAGGAGGACCTCCCAAAGACACGAGTTCCAATTGGACACTTCCTTTTCATACGTAAGATTTGACGTTTACGTAGGTTTTCACGACCGTGTTTTATCCTTTGGTGTACTCTTTTAGATACCTGTTTATCAGCATATGATACGTCCACCGCCTCAGGATATCCAACCTCCTAAAGAACCGGACGAATTTAAGGATAAAACTAAGAAGAAGCCGGAGAGATTCGGAGCTGTTTGTAAAATATTTATACATTAGATTATTGTATATTTATTTATTATTTATATACATAAAGGAGAATATTTTATTTTTTGATTTTAATCTAATGCGATTACAATAGATTCACCAGGCCATAAAGATATAGATTTGAAGCTAACACTTTCTGGTCTTGAATCAGCTGTAGGTCCAACGACGACGTCACCACTGTAAAGACTCCTGGAGAGATCACCTTCTCGATGGACTGCTCCAAGATTGCTGACGACAACGAAATTTTTCCTGCGAGGGTACCACCTTTGGATAACCATGAGGTCGCTCTCGATGAATCTTTTGATTTCAGCGTTAGCTTTGGTGACGCCATCTTTCGTTACGGAATTGATGTAGATCGATGGTGATTTGCTCCTTAAAACGATCATCTTCGAAATCAGCTCTAATTGGTCGAAATTCGCTTGGGTTGGTAGGCCGTGCATCCATGGTATTACCCCAGTTCGAGTGAATTGCATTTTTGTATTGTTCCAAATCATGGGGGCCAAATTGTGGAGATGGGAGATGTCTTTTTTATCGTCGTGAGGATCTGTGATTTGTTTTAAACCGATTTCGTCTCCGTAGAAGATCGAAACTGTTCCTGGTAGGAGAAGTTGTAATAAAGTGACGCCTAAAGTAGCGTTACTGTGGTATAATCTGTTAGCTAATCTTGGAGTGTTTAAATTGCCTAAATTCCATTGGATCCAAGGCATGGAACCTTTAGAGTATAGAGTGCTGTTTAAATAGGATTCGATTTGTTTGGAAAAATTATCAGTGCCGTCTTCCATATCTAAATGGACATCGATTAAATCAACGTTGGCCAAGATCGTGTTCAAAATCCCTTTCGGGGCATTCTTAATAACGTTGTAACTAATAATGATTGGCCTATCAGGTCCTAGGACCCTCTTCCACCGCCGAATCGAAGCAACGAAATGAACATCGTTTAAATGATGCTCCAAACCCTTAAGATAAAATCCATCGACTTTATGCTCCAACCAATGATAAAGGGCTTTAGTCACTTCATCATGATCATCTTCCTTAACTAAACTAGCACTCCTAAGGAATTCTACTGAAGGACTATTATATTCGATCTCCTTAAATTCGTGGACTTCAATCGTGTCACCTTTAAGCTTCTCAACGTTAGGCCAAAGCGGTAAGTCCAAAATTAAGGATATATTCCTTAAATGCAAAGCATCAACGAGCAACCTGAAATCATGCATAGTCCCCAGTTCCTTTTCTAATTCGGTTAAACTCGTAACGTTATCGTAATGTTCCGGATAATGTTCCGAGCTGAAGATCGAATTCAATCGTACCCCTTTTATCCCTAAAGATAAGAGATAATCGGCTCTAATCGAGATCCCTTTCAAATCTCCGATACCATCCTCGTTAGAATCGGTGAAACTCGCTGGGAAAATCTCGTAAATTACATTACCCTGATACCACAAAGTGGGGGGATTGCAGGTTTTCGGAAGCGATGATACCATAGCGACGACTAAAGCCATCATCGCGACTAATCCCGATAAGAAGATCCATAAGGCTATCTTCCGAATCAGAGGCCAATTCCAGGTCATGAAGAAATAATCGACAGGTGGTTTCTTGAATGTTAACTGGAGCGGTTGGACTTTACCGTTAGTTTCCTGTAAAAATACGATTTAAAATTTAACCGAAAGATTTGTTAAAATTTACCTGAGCCGAGCTGATTTCATCTTTACTAATATGGTGGTAAGTATTGTGCCTGTGATTCAATAATTGGGTGCAAACCGGTTCGGCTAACGCGGAAGAGCTGGAAGAGGCCGAGTCGCCGCCTTCTTTATCGTCATCTGTAAAGAAGAATTAATTCAAATTTATTTTTATCCTCTGACAGCTGTCAATTTAAAATTTTGACACCTGTCTAAATGTAAAAACAATTACATTTTCAGGATTTTGCAGTCGCTCAAAATATTCTAATCGCTATCAAACGACAGACACCGTTGTGTCTACTCAAATTCGACCATTATTACGTTTCCCAATTTTGACGATATTGACTATAAGGCTATAAGAAGATGCAATACTTCTGATTACTGTCAAACTTTAAAAACAATTATTTCCGACCGTTTTAACAAATTTCATCATTGTAATTGACGACAGACATCTAAAAGCTCTCAAATTATATTTTTTCTCTATTTTGACATATTTTTGACAGGTGTCAAATTGTAGAAACAGTTACGTTTTCATAATTTCACTAATTTTCAATTTTTGCAGTTGTTTTGAAAGTTGTGAAACTCTAAAAGCAATTATTTCCTTCCTCGTTTCAGTCAAGGCGGGAGATAAAATGCGCCCGGTTGCTGTCAAATTGTAAAAACAGTTATTTTTTACTGTTTCTAAATAAAATATTCTAAATATGAGGTTTTTATTCAAAATTCACCATTGTAATTGACAACAGACATCTGTAAGCTGTCAAATTGTAGAAACAGTTACGTTTTCATAATTTCACTAATTTTCAATTTTTGCAGTTGTTTTGAAAGTTGTGAAACTCTAAAAGCAATTATTTCCTTCCTCGTTTCAGTCAAGGCGGGAGATAAAATGCGCCCGGTTGCTGTCAAATTGTAAAAACAGTTACTTTCTACTGTTTCTAAATAAAATATTCTAAATATGAGGTTTTTATTCAAAATTCATCATTGTAATTGACAACAGACATCTGTAAGCTGTCAAATTGTATATATTTTTCTATTTTGACATATTTTTGACAGCTGTCAAATTGTAGAAACAGTTACGTTTTCATAATTTCACTAATTTTCAATTTTTGCAGTTGTTTTGAAAGTTGTGAAACTCTAAAAGCAATTATTTCCTTCCTCGTTTCAGTCAAGGCGGGAGATAAAATGCGCCCGGTTGCTGTCAAATTGTAAAAACAGTTACTTTCTACTGTTTCTAAATAAAATATTCTAAATATGAGGTTTTTATTCAAAATTCATCATTGTAATTGACAACAGACATCTGTAAGCTGCCAAATTGTATAATTTTCTATTTTGACATATTTTTGACAGCTGTCAAATTGTAGAAACAGTTATGTGTTCATAATTTTCACATTTGCAGGCATTGCTGCATTCTTTTGAAAGTTGTGAAACTATAAAAGCAATTATTTCCTTCTTGATTTAGCCAATGCGGGAGATAAAATGCGTCCGGTTGCTGTCAAATTGTAAAAACAGTTACTTTCTACTGTTTCTAAATAAAATTTTAAATATGAGGTTTTTATTCAAATTTCATCATTATAATTAACAACAGACATCTGTAAGCTGTCAAATTGTATATATTTTTCTATTTTGACATATTTTTGACAGCTGTCAAATTGTAGAAACAGTTCTATGTTCATAATTTTCACATTTGCAGGCATTGCTGCATTCTTTTGAAAGTTGTGAAACTATAAAAGCAATTATTTCCTTCTTGATTTAGCCAATGCGGGAGATAAAATGCGTCCGGTTGCTGTCAAATTGTAAAAACAGTTACTTTCTACTGTTTCCAAATAAAATTTTAAATATGAGGTTTTTATTCAAATTTCATCATTATAATTAACAACAGACATCTGTAAGCTGTCAAATTGTATATATTTTTCTATTTTGACATATTTTTGACAGCTGTCAAATTGTAGAAACAGTTCTATGTTCATAATTTTCACATTTGCAGGCATTGCTGCGTTCTTTTGAAAGTTGTGAAACTATAAAAGCAATTATTTCCTTCTTGTTTTAGCCAATGCGGGAGATAAAATGCGTCCGGTTGCTGTCAAATTGTAAAAACAGTTTCTTTCTACTGTTTCTAAATAAAATATTCTAAATATGAGGTTTTTATTCAAAATTCATCATTGTAATTGACAACAGACATCTGTAAGCTGCCAAATTGTATAATTTTCTATTTTGACATATTTTTGACAGCTGTCAAATTGTAGAAACAGTTCTGTGTTCATAATTTTCACATTTGTAGGCATTGTTGCGTTCTTTTGAAAGCTGTGAAACTATAAAAGCAATTATTTCGTTCTTGTTTTAGCCAATGCGGGAGATAAAATGCGTCCGGTTGCTGTCAAATTGTAAAAACAGTTACTTTCTACTGTTTCTAAATAAAATATTCTAAATATGAGGTTTTTATTCAAAATTCATCATTGTAATTGACAACAGACATCTGTAAGCTGTCAAATTGTATATATTTTTCTATTTTGACATATTTTTGACAGCTGTCAAATTGTAGAAACAGTTCTGTGTTCATAATTTTCACATTTGCAGGCATTGCTGCGTTCGTTTGAAAGTTGTGAAACTATAAAAGCAATTATTTCCTTCTTGTTTTAGCCAATGCGGGAGATAAAATGAGTCCGGTTGCTATCAAATTGTAAAAACGGTTATTTTTTTACTGTTTTAACAGGTATAAGCGTTAGAATATTGTAAATATCAGGTAGCTATTCAAATTTCATCATTGTAATTGACAACAGACATCTGGAATCTGTCAAATTGTATATATTTTTCTATTTTGACATATTTTTGACAGCCGTCAAATTGTAAAAACACTTACGTTTTCATAATTTTCACAGTTGCAGGTATTGCAGCGTTTTTTAAAATGGTAAAACTGTAACAGCAGTTATTTCCTTTTTGGTTTAAAATAAAATACTTCAGATTGCTGTCAAATTGTAAAAACAGTTATTTTTTTGTTCTTTTAACAGGTATAAGCGTTAGAATATTGCAAATATGAGCTTGTGATCAATAAACGGCACCTGGAAGCTGTCAAAATGCATTTTTTTTTCTATTTTGACGTTTTTTTGACAGTTGTCAACAGCTTCTTCTGCAACTTCTACTTCTGATCGCTGTCGGATCGTAAAAACGTTTATTTTTTACGATTTTAACTTAAAGTATAACTGACTGAAATATTTCCGATAGCTGTCAAACTATTCTTTCTTTTCAAATTTGACAGTTGCAGGTGTCAAAACACGTCTAAAAAAAAAATCTTATTTTGACATTGATTGAAGAACCTTTAAATGCTGCCAAAATAATAAATTAATATAAACAAATAAAACTGGAAAGTATGCAACTATTTTTGACAGCTGCCAAATTTCAATGACAGTACGTTTTCGTGATTTAAACATGCGTAAGAGGTAATTTCCTTTTTATTTTAGACAGTGCAGTATTTCTAACCGCTGTCAAACTGTAAAAAAAAACATGTACCTACTTTTTATGGAACTGACAGGTGTAAATGTCAAAATATACATATCTAATAGATGTCAAACTATAAATATAGTGTTTCCTTCATTGTAATTGTAATAGCATATCTGAGAGGTTATGTTTTTTACAATTTCTGTCAGCAGCCAAACTGTAAAAATAATTTTTTTTGTATTTTGACAGATAACTGTCATCATAAGTGTCAAAATTTTTTTTTTGTATTTTAAGCTAAGTTAACCTATATTACTATTTTATTATGTCGGAGAATTTATGAATTAAAATAATTGCAGATAATAGCATTTTAACTATTTTTTTGACAGCTGTCAAATTAATTTAAATTTTATTTATTTTAAATTTTTATTTTGAAATATTTCTCTGATGAATTTAACATATACCAACATGTACAAGCATCGACTATATTGTATTAAGTTTCGCTTAAAAACATTCCAAACGTGATATTACAGTTTCATATTACCACTATCGTGCGCTAATACGTACACACACACACACACACAAAAAGTATCCTAATCCTACATGCATACCTTTAACATGTTGCAATTTACTAGCCAGCTCCTCGCCAATCGTAAAAGAAGGTTGTTCAGGCTCGGGCAGAGGATTTATCAAGTCATTCGTGGGCGGTGACGGTGTTAATAGCGGGCACGTCGAAGCCACCTCGTCCGCCAAGAAAGAATTTGTCGGAGATCCGGGCAACATTGTTACGTTCTGATCGACACGCAAGAATCCCTCCATCCTTCCGTTATAATCGAGCGAAAATTATTCGTAAATCGAGCACGGTCTGCGTCGCACGACGAACTAAATCATTCTCATCTAATTAAACTCGTAATTAGTATCAATAGTTTTAATAAATGTAACTGGATAGCGTGCTGAGACGGTCAGCTGTTTTCTAACGCTGACGTTTTACGTAGCGACGCTGGGCGTCGCTACTTGTACGGCCGTGGCGTTATTTTAGGCCAGCGTTGTGATGTTATACAGAGTGCGAAAAAATTATATTCTTGTTTTGAAATTAAAAAGAAATGTATGAAACGTCATTTAGCTGTCAAAATTAATTTTAAAAAACGATGATGTTAATAAAAGTCATCTCAATTTAAAAATAAAAGATATTTTAGATATGTAATTGACATAATTGACAATATAGAAGCAAGCGCTTGAAATAAGTTTTGACAGAATGTGTCTGTCGTGGAAAAAAAAAATCGGGACAGTGTCAAAATCGTTATGTCAATTTCCTTCATTTTTTAGCATTGTAATTTTGGCAATAAATGTCAAACGCATTTTTGACATCTCTTAACTTAGGGTTATATTTATATGTAGTATGTACGTGCTTGAGATCGTGTCGATGCGTGAGCACGTGATTTTGACAGATTTGTAATGACATTTATGTCAAAATTGTGTGCTCAAACATCGACACAACCTCAAGCAGGGACTATAAATATGATCCTTATTAGGGTCACATTTATAGTCTGTGCTTGAGGTTGTGTCGATGCTTGAGCACGTAATTTTGAAGTAAATGTCATTACAAATCTGTCAAAATTGCGTGCTCAAGCATAGACACAACCTCAAGCACAGACTATATATATGACCCTTAAAGAGGCTTTTCGGAAAGTACAATCGGGTTTCATAAATCATATGACTAGTTTAATCCGTTTTCAAGCAAAATATCGGGTAATATAATAATTTACGAACGTTTTTTTTTTATTAGAATAACAACCAATGACAACTATGGAATAGAGTAGTATGCATTTACAGATGTAATTTTTTGTCAAGTAAACGCGAAAACGTCCTTAGTATCATGAGTAAAGACAGTCACAATTAAACCCATGCAAAAATAGTGTCTCGTTTGATTTTTTGCTCACGACAGTATATCGGTCCAAATGGTGGTTGGAAAAAAGATCGAAACAGATTATGACTTTCACTTTAGTAGCCATATTCCATCGTAAAATGAAAAAAGAAAAAATAGAAGCATTGATACAGCACTTGGAGCTTACATTGATAGGGTTGTTTTATTTATCGACTTCAGTAACCGCGAGGGCAGGCGATCTGTATTCTCTCTGACAGTCAGGCAGCCTTAAAGGCTCTAGCATCTTATTACATAGCCTCCAAACTAGTATGGGAGTGTCTGCAAAACCTAACTGTCCTGGCCAGAGACAACAAGGTCACCTTGGTGTGGGTGCCGGGACACAGGGGTATAGCAGGCAATGAAACCGCAGACCAGCTAGCGAGGGAAGGTTCCCAAATTAAATTCACCGGGCCGGAGCCAGGTCTGGGTATCACAAAGAGTGCAGTACGTGGTGCAATTAATGAGTGGATTATAAAACAACACCAACTAAATTGGAACCATGTAACCATGTACAAAGACACAGCAAACGGATGATGGAACGACCGTCACAACGACTAACTGCTGACTTACTTGCATTAAACAGAACTCAGCTTAGGGCAGTGACATGTCAAGATGGGGATCTATAAAGATGAACCCCTATGCAGACTCTGCAATGAGGAGTAGGAAACAGCCTTTCATATCATCTTCGAATGCGTGGCACTAAGTCAACGTAGGGTTACTTTGCAAAACGCATTTGATCTACCAGTGGAGAAAGATTTACCAAATAGGCTTCTAAACCTGATCGAGGGAACTAACCTGTTTGAGTAAAACGGAATCAAGGCAGGAATAACACAATAGGCTAAGTGGGCCGCAGTGTTAGGGATAATTAGAGACTGCCCTGCCTTGATAGCAATCAATCAATCAATCAATCGTGGCCAGATAAATGTAGTACAACCTTAAATTTCATATATGTCAAAAATTTGAAATTTTATTATTGTAAAACGAGCTCTAGCTTAAGCTGCTTGTCATAAAAATCAAATGTCAGATCATACCGGAACACAAACTTACACCGTACAATTTTTTTAAAAAAACGCTTGTACTACATTTATCTGGCCACGACTGTACTTGATGTTGTCTATGTCCCACTCTGTCTGAGTTATGATTAATAAACTATTATTATAATTATTATTATAAATGGTTGTCGATCTGTCATGTGGATTGTTTATCATCGCTGTCACAGTGACAGATGACGTGCATTACATTACGTTGGGTACGTTCAGCAGAAGCAGCGGCGCTTCAAACGTCAAACGTGTTAATCAAAAACTGTCAAATTTTAATCTAACCTTAAGTCGTGACGACCTTGTGAGGATGAAATGAAGAAAACATCGACAAAATCTGTGTGTGCTTGGTGCCACACCCTCTGGCAGACGACCAAAAAGATTGGAGCGTCCAGCATTGCAAAGACATGTTGAAAATGTCCCAATGAAATTTGTGATGAAACGTGGTGCCAAAAGCAAATCGTCAGAGTGCGGCATGAAAGTCATCAGAAGAGCAAAATCAAGAGAATGCAGACCGTTTTCTGCGATTCAAAGGGAATTCGTCCCTGAAGGTCAGACGGTGAACGCAGAATATTATCTGGGAGTTTTACAACAATTGTGGTCCAGAATTCGACGAGTTCGACCAGAATGTCGAGAGCCAAACAGTACGACAATGCACCATCGCACAAAGCCATCATTGTACGTGAATTCTTGATCAAAAGAAGACATCATTGTTATATAGATCATCCACATGATTTGGCTCCGTGCGAGCCAAACTGAAATTGGCGATAAAAGGAAATCGTTTTGATACCATCCCAGTCATCCAAAAGACTTCGACTGCTATATTGGAGACCGTTCCAGCTGATGAGTTTAAAAAAATTGTTCAAAAAAGTTATTTAACGTTTACTGTCCTGAATTGATTGAATAAGCAAGAATAAAAAATAATAAACGCTTTGTATTTTAAAAGGGTCTGTTTCTAATGCCATCCTATCAAATTTTCAGTCATGTAACGCCAGTCAAATGATTTTCTCGTTTTCCAAACGTCAAATTTGTTTGTCAAATGAGATTCTTCCTTTGTCAAGTCAATGCTTTTTCCCTATTATTTATATTACACATTTTATACATATTTAGAGGGAATTAGGGATTTATTTAACGATAAACATATACATAATCTAATACATGTAACTTAATTTAAAATTTCCATTGGCTGAAGAGTTCCTGAATGGGATTTAAAAATGGGCTATAAGAGGGTATAGAAACACTGGCAAATAACGATGAGCTCTAAAGAGGGCCAATACTTCAACGTTTCGACACTGTCCTGACGTAAACGGTTAATTAATGTTGTAAGAAATTCCGAAAAATGGACTGCATTGTAGGGCATATTTCGGATTTGAAACACATACAAGGAATTAATGTTCATAGCAGCAGCAACAGAATAATTGCGTCCTCTTAATTGGGCTTTTATTTGAGCTTGAATTATTTCTGGTATATATTCTTTCAGGAACAAATGACGTTCTTTTAAAAAAGTAGTGAGAGCTGTTAAGGGCTCTATCAATCGTTGTTGAAGAAGTGGTCATTCGTTTAAACATTTTTCATTCAACTGGCGCAGAGTAATGGAGCAATCCTCATCAATCCAGTCGCAAATTTGTCCTTTCTGAGCTAAATAAGATAATTTTGGCTGTCGACTTAGGTACCTTTCCAACGTTATTAGTCCTCCTATATGGGTTGCATACATTTTTCTAACGGTATCAGGTAAAACCGAAAATTGTTGTAAAGTACGTATTTTATTGCTTATTTTAGCATTTCTTCTCCTCATCAATACACCAAATATTTAAGCGCACGTAAAATGTTTGCGAAACTCAATTGACAAATACGGAAACACATTTGACAAATAAGGGACTAAACAACCCTACTATAGTACAGAATCATTGGAAAAGCATTAGACACATTTTGAAAAGCAATTGACAAAAGAGGAAAAGCAAAAGAGAAAAAGACTGTATCATGTGTATCATCAAAGCCATGTTGAATGAAGTCCATGTCACAGTTAAACTAGCGATCACGACTGTTTACAATTTGGTATTAGGTAGATGAGTTTGAGCGTGGTCGTACGTTCGGGGAAGTGATGAAAGATGGCGCTAATTTTAAATGAAATTGAGCGTGAATTGCTGTGTCCATGTTCAATCATTTTATATTGAGAGAACGATAGAAATGTAGATTCATGTTGAAATCCTTGTGTAACCAACCCTAATTAAAAACTATGCTTGTCTAGATCAGGACCTAATTCATCGCCGATGATACCTACGTCACAATCGGAGTTGTAACGCAGGAAACGGTCAGCGGCTGTCAGATTTTTCGAAATATATCAAATTTGACTTTTTAGAACTCATCTGTCTATTTACATTTTTCAACATTTCACCATTACTAAATTACCCGTGAAGAAGTTGACCGATAAAATCCCTTAGTATTAAGTTATGTACAGATAAAAATTAGATACTGGCAGTTCGTGGTAGTGAAATGTCTGAATCGGAGGAATCCGACAGATCCACCGTTATCGGTGGTGGCCGGCGGATGAGCGTCCAGGCGATGCAATCCCTGTACGAACTGCAGGAGAACAACCAGCTCTGCGACGCCACCATATTATTAGAGGACGGTACCACCATACCGGTGCACAGGGCGATCCTTTGCGCTTGTAGTACATACTTCAAGTAAGTCTAAATTTACATTTTCCAAACGAATACTAAATTAATCGTCCGCAGGGCATTATTTACCACGACACTGCACGGAAAGAACAAGACTAATGTCTTACTTCCGGGCGTCTCATCCGACATGATGAACGCCCTATTATCTTACATCTATTTGAGGAAGTTGAACGTAACCGAAGACAACGTCTACAAGCTTCTGACGACCGCCGATTACTTAAGCATCCTGGGCGTCTTGGAGATCTGCTGCAACTTCTTAGAGTACAAGATGAGCCCGTCCAATTGCATCGGCATCATGCTCTTCGCAAGATCGCATTTCTGTCGGAAATTAGCGGACGCAGCTTGGAAATATATAATGAGGTTCTTCGTAGCGATAGCCGGTCACAGCGATGAACTCCTCACGTTATCCCTCAACGATCTGCAAGAGATCATCAACGATGATGAGTTAAACGTGAAGAGCGAAGAAACGGTGTGGGAAGTCATCTTAAAATGGATCAATAACGATCCCGAAGAAAGGAAGAAACACATCGTATCCCTCATGAAATGTATCCGTATGGGTTTATTGGATACCCAATTCTTTTTAGAGCACGTTAAAGATCACCCTTACGTTACGAGCTGTGAAGAGAGTCGACCGATGATTATAGAAACGTTAAAGTTCCTCTACGATTTAGAAACGATCTCGCATCGTGATGGTGAGGTGCCAACGCCCGAAATCGCACGGCCGAGGGTTCCTCACGAAGTCCTCTTCGCCATCGGTGGTTGGAGCGGTGGTTCCCCGACGAATTACATGGAAACCTACGATACCAGAGCTGATCGTTGGGTGAAAGTCGAGGAGGTCGATCCGATGGGACCTCGAGCTTATCACGGAACTGCGGTTGTCGATTTTAATATCTACGTAATCGGAGGATTCGACGGGATGGATTATTTTAATTCTTGCAGGTGTTTCGATGCTGTTAAGAAGACTTGGAGGGAAGTTGCTCCTATGCATGCTAGGAGGTGTTACGTCAGTACTGCCGTGTTGAACGATTATATTTACGCTATGGGTGGGTACGATGGACATCACAGGCAGAATACAGCTGAGAAATATAATCCTAAGACGAATCAATGGAGTTTGATAGCTCCTATGAATATGCAACGTTCGGATGCAAGTGCTTGTACATTGAATGGTAAGATTCCTTTTTTCGTTATCGACCACACCTTTTCAATTATTAAAAGTGAAAGCAGAGCACTCTAGCTAGTAAGCAAGATGCATTAAAAACTTTCTATACTCACTCACTTCACTTCGTTAATAATTTATTGCAGAAAGGGAAGTATTTCTTCTTCGAATAATTCAAAAAAAAAAATACAAAACTTTAGATGTTTGTAAATATAAAAGTTTAATAAACATTATCGGTAATTTACATTTTAGTGGCGCAGTCGATCGGATTTAAGCAAGAGAGCAAATTTATGTGTGTCCCTTTTATTTGACAGTATAACTTTTTTATCGTTTTATAAAAGGAGACGATATTTTCGGGTCATCTTCGACACCATTATAGGTATTGATTTCTATTAAAAATCATCCGTATAAAAGTATATTATTAAATTGTAAAGCACATAACGTCGAATACATAAAAATCTAATAAAAAAACTCTTTTTAAAACTGTGTTAAAGGATGATTGAAAAAAAAGCGGCATCTTCTTTTAATTCAGAGTAATAATTCACACGAATCCTTGAAAGCTTTAAAATCGTTAATTTTGACAGCTGTCAATTTGTAAATACAATAATTTCTATTCGAATTCGTTCAACGTATTATTTACTGATACCTTTTCTATTTTATTTTGTGTTTAGCTATCGAAATATTTTCGACAGCTGTCAAATTGGTAAAGAAGCTCTTTATTTTCTTACGATTTTGACAGGTGTAACCGTCAACCGTGTTGCCGTTGAAAGCTTTAAAATTGCAAAAAAATTCCCCATTTTAATGTCTAACTATTATTAATTATTAAAATATTTCTGATGGCTGTCGAATTATAAAAACAATTTTCTCCTTGTCTTGGCTGTTGTGACAATCTGCGCGGAATCTTTTTGACAGCTGTCACATTGTAAAAATAGTCGTTTCTATATATTTTCACCGCTTGTAGGCGTTACGATTTTTTTATGGACAACTATGAAACAGCGAATTTTCTTACTATCCTAACGAATTGCCCTCGAAAGCTTTAAAATTGCGAAGTCGTCAATTTTGACAGCTGTCAAATTATAAATACATTAATTTCTGTTCTAATTCATTCAACGTATTATTTACTGATATGTCTGTCAAATTATAAAAACAATTTTCTCCTTGTCGTGGCTGTTGCGACAGCTGGAATCTTTTCGACAGCTGTCACATTGTAAAAAACAGTCGTTTCTACATATATAATTTCAACGCTTGTTGGCGTTATGATTTGTTTTTAATGAAGAGCTATAAAACAGCCTACTATTTCCTACTATCTCAACGAATTTCACTTGAAAGCTTTAAAATTGCAAAAATCGTCAATTTCGATAGCTGTCAAATTATAAAAACAATCGTTTCTATATAATTTCAACGCATTTAGCAGTTACGATTTTTTTATGTAAAACTATAAAACAGCGTATTTTCTTACTACCCTTAGGAATTGCACTTGAAAGGTTTAAAATTGCAAAATCGTCAATTTCGACAGCTGTCAAATTGTAAATAAGTACATTACTTTCTGTTCGAATTCATTCAACGTATTATTAAACTGATATCCGTCAAATTGTAAAAACAATTTTCTCCTGGTCTTGGCCGTTGTAGCGGTTGGAATCTTTTTGACAGCTGTCACCATGTAAAAACAGTCGTTTCTATAATATAATTTCATCGCTTGTAGGCGTTACGATTTTTCTTTACGAAACACTATAAAACGTCGAATTTTCTTGCTACCTTAACGAATTGCCGTTGAAAGCTTTAAAATTGCAAAATCGTCAATTTTGACAGCTGTCGAATTGTATATACATTACTTTCTGTTCCAATTCATTCGACGTATTATTAACTGATATATGGCAAATTATAAAAAAAAAAACAATTTTCTCCTTATCTTGGGTGTTGCGACAATTGGAATCTTTTTGACAGCTGTCATATTGTAAAAACAGTCGTTTCTATATAATTTCAACGCTTGTAGACGTCATAATTCTTACTATCTTAAGGAATTGCAATTGAAAACTTTAAAATTGCAAAATCGTCAATTTTGACAGCTGTCAATTTATAAATACATTACTTTCTATATTCAAATTCATTCAAGTGTTATTAATTAAGACCTGCCAAATTACAAAAACATTGATTTTCTCTTTGTTTTGACGGTTGCAGCGGTTGGAATCTTTTTGACAGCTGTCATATTGTAAAAACAGTCGTTTCTATATCATTTCAACGCTTGTAGGCGTTACGATGTTGTACTAAAAAACTCTGAAACAGCGTAATTTTCTCACTATCTTAACGAATTGCACTTGAAAGTTTTAAAATTGCAAAATCGTCAATTTTGACAGCTGTCAAATTGTAGTAAATACATTACTTTCTGTTCAAATTCACTCAAGTCTTATGAACTATAAGGGCTGCTAAATTATAAAAACAGTTATTTTCTCGTTGTCTTGGTTGTTGCGACAATTGGACTCTTTTGACAGCTGTCACATTGTAAAAACAATCGTTTCTATCATCGACTGTCATCGCTTGTAGAATTACGATTTTTCTTAAAAAAAAATTATAAAACAGCGTATTTTCTTATTATCTTAAAGAATTGCACTGGAAAGATTTAAAATTGCAATTTTGACAGCTGTCAAATTGTAAATACATTATTTTATGTTCAAATTCATTCAACGTATTATTAACCGATATCTGTCAAATTATAAAAATTTTCTTCTTGTTTTGGCTGTTGAGATAGTCGGAATCTTTTTGACAGCTGTCACATTGTAAAAACATCGTCGTAGTCGTTAGGATTTTCCTGAAAGCTTTCAAACAAAGTTATTTCGGCGTGTATAAAAGTTGCAATATATCTGACAGCTGTCAAAATATTTCAACGCATTTATCATTATAAAAAAATTAGTTATTTTCTCATTTGTTTGACTACTATAGCAGTTCGAATCTTTCTATTCTAAAGATAGTCGTCGTTGACAATTGAGACAATTGTAAGCGTTGCAATTTAACGGAAATATGTCAAATTATGATAACATGGAGTTTGTTACCGTTTCGACGGGTATAACGGATGTTACGTTTACAATATTTGATCACTGTAAATGTTCAAATATTTCTGACGGTTATCAACTTCTAACAGCAATGTTTTCTTCGATTTAATAGTTGTAGCTGTCAAAATTCCTACTGTCAGTTTTAAAATTGCAAGATTGGTTGTTTCTCTAACAACTGTCAAATTGTAAATACGTTTATGTTAATCCGAGACTGTTAATTGTCCCGATATTTTTGACAGCTGTCATTTTTTTTTGACAATTTCATCAGCTGCATGCGTTATAGTTTTTGGCAAGGATTAAACAACAAACTGGAAATATAATCGTTTCTATTTGCGTCCTGTTTTGACAGTTGTAACCATTAAAATATTTCTGACAGCTAATACACTGTAAAAACAATTATTTTCCATAAACTGTGAAATTGACTGTCAAAATTGTAACTGTCAAAATATTTCTAATAGCTGTCAAATCGTAAATACATCACTTTCATTCCACATTTAATCATTGTAGCTGTCAAAACATATTCGACAAATCTGGTATCGTAGCCATTAAAAACAATTCCGGCACCTGTCAAATTGTAAAAATTCCGTTTCCCGCTTATTCACACTCGTAACTGTTGAAACATTTCTGACGTATGTGTCAAATCGTAGAAAGGTAATTTTTGTAGAGTTTGGAGGGACAGCCAGGTTCGAAAAATCATGTGTGAGTGTGGTAGCCATTACAGAAATGCATGACAGCTGTCAAATTGCGAAACGAACGCTCTGTAGCCTTTTTCACTTTTCGAATATAGTCGATCTTCAGATCCTTAAGATCTGGAGGGATCTTAAGGATCGAATTTTATTGTAAATTGAAGTCGGTTAAAACAATTCTGACAACTGTCAATTTTGTATGACAGTTATATCTTTGCTCTAATATTAGTACTACTGGACGTTTAAATTAGATAAAATATTGTCTGCAATTTTAAATCGTTTCAAGTTATTTAGACATATGTATACATATAAAAGGAGTATTTTTCCTTCGAATTTGTCATGTTATATCGAATGCCTTCGTTGCAATTTTCTATGAAGTTAGTTGTAATATTTCGCTTATATTTGAGTTCCACTCTAGATATTTATCGACCCGAAGAAAGTGCATGTTGTATGAATTTTCCACATAATATTATACATACATGGAAATACACTCAACGCTATTATTAAGTAGGTAGTTAGGGATGTCAGTATAATTAAGAATTATGTCCTTTTTAATATATAATAATAATTATTGTTTTAGACAAGATCTACATCACCGGCGGTTTCAACGGCCAAGAATGCATGCATTCAGCGGAAGTGTACGACTCCTCGATCAATCAATGGTCCCTGATCAATCCGATGAGATCCCGTAGATCCGGCGTATCCTGCATCGCCTACCACGGTCACATCTACGTCGTGGGCGGCTTCAACGGCATCTCGAGGATGTGCAGCGGGGAGAAATTCAACCCGACGACCAACACGTGGTCGCAGATCCCGGACATGTACAATCCCCGTAGTAATTTCGCGATCGAGGTCATCGACGACATGATCTTCGTGATAGGCGGCTTCAACGGCGTCACGACGATCTACCACGTCGAATGTTACGACGAGAAGACGAACGAATGGTACGAAGCGACCGATATGAATATTTACAGGTCGGCGTTGTCGGCTTGCGTGATCAGCGGTTTGCCGAACGTTAGGGATTACATCCATAAGCATAGGGAGAAATTGATGGAGGAGAAACGGCAGAAGATGATCGCGTTGGAGGCGCAGAGGGAGGCCACTTTAAATAATAACGACGCTCTACAGATCCAGCAGGCGCAGGTGCAAAACGCGCAGAACCTACAACAGTTGAATATGCTCCAACAATTGAACGCGAATCTGCAGAATAATAATCCGATTATAGCGGCGAATCCGAATCCGAATCCGAATCGAGATCATGAAGCTATGGACGTGGACGAGGCCGATCCTGTATAACGAAAAAAATAAAATAAAAACAAAAGAAATAGGACAGTTTTATGTAGAACCGAAGATTAGATTCGAAGATGAATCTCAATATACAGAAACCGGTTTTAAACTTGACAACAACGCCCCAAAAAAATTAAAAAAATTGAAACGAGGAGTTTTGTGCTGAGTGTGTTGTTTTTTTTTGGAGTGGTAGGGGGATAGGGTTAGTGACGATGAATAAAATGTTTATTGTGTCCTACTACTACTACTACGATTGGAAGGTCCGAGATTTACGAAAGTGATGACGAAATAAAATATATCAATTTTTTTTTCTTGAAAGCTTTTTTCCGGAGAAATTTTCTTTTTTCTTTTTTCTAATCATCGATATACACACAACAAACACATACAAACAGAGCCTAACCATCGGGAATCTTAACGGATGTATGTATATAGTATGTCTTTTAATATTGTGTAACATCTAAACGAACGGTGGGGAGGAATTATTGCGAGTATCGTTAAGCTCGTTAAGGGTGCGCGTTACATACTTTTGAGGGTACACGTAATTTTTTCTTTTAATTAGATTACTTAGTATTAAGGATTTTAACATATAAATTATTATAAAATCCATTTTAATAAAAATTCAAGGACAAATCGTCTATATACCGATTCTGATGTAATATTTTATATTTTAATATATATAAAATGTAATTATATATTTTTTTATATAATATATAATTTATATATGTACACGAATTCGCTTTATAGTGGTAATAGAAAAAGAAACCAATACAGTTGTCACTCGATTTTGTCCCTACTCTGTACGAATTTGATCATCAACATTCTGGTTGTAAAGTCAAAGATCTACCTGCCTACCCAACCGAACTTGATATTTTCCAGTGTTTCTTTACTGAGGATATTGTAATAATTATAGTTGAAGAGACAAACGGGTATTACCAATATGTAAACGAACATGAAATTCAAGATCAGTCACGCCTGAAGCGATGGAAATCTGTTGATTTTCACAATCTGTTGATTCAAAATTCGGCAAATGCCCGGCTAGAAATCTTACGGTTTTTTTTTTAAATATCTTGGCCATTAAGCGAGATTAGATCGAAATCAAAGGCGTCAATGTGCCTCGCTGGGAGTTTGCTCTCTCGTTTAGATTAACAAGATGAACCATCTGGCCGAGAGCGAAGTAGATTCATCAAACGGTTCTCGAGAAAATATCGATGAAATTTTAGCCCTATAAGGCGTTAATGTACCTTGCTGGAAGTTTGCTCTCTCGTTTAGATTAACAAGGTGAACCTACTTGCCGAGAAGGAAGCAGATCCATCAAACGGTTATTGAGCTACGTAACACTATTTATATGATGAAAATGTTGTCCAGAAAAATTTATGAAAATGTAACTGTCACAGCGCTCAAACGAGTTAATGTGCCTTCCTGAGAGTTTGTCCTTGTCCTTGTCCGAACCACGAACGAATTCCTCGAAGCATATGTGACAGATCGACCCAAAAAAAGTGAAGTGCAAGAAGTAGAAAAGGCTCCAATTGACACACTAACCTGTTCAAAGCCCTGACACTATTACACCATTTCCAAAAGAACAAAGCTAGAAAAGGACGAGGTGGAAGAAGAGTAACAACAAGGATCTTAACAGATACTCCTGTTAAAAAACATATAGAAGATGAAAAGTTGGAGCGTGGTGGGAGAAAAAAATGCAGCGGCATCAAAATCGAAGAATCAGAAGATTGTGCGCAAAATTATAGAGGACTCATCGACTGAAAATAATGAGGATGTTCAATTAGATGATGAATCAGATGCACATCTAGAAGAAGAAGAAGAAGAAGAAAAAGTCGGAGATATCAAAATGGAAAAAGCAGACTGGAGGGTGAACACATTGAGCCAGGAGATTATCTGTTAAGTCAGTGCAGTGATGGGAAAGGAAAGATGCTAAAGAACTTTGTCGCGTTGGTTAAAAGCGTGGCAAGGAATTATAAAGAATACGAATGTATATTTTTAAAGAAAATGTCTAAAACAGACAATTTTGTTTTTGTTTGAAAATTTTTTAAGCTTCTCAATTGATTTTAATTGTGATAATATGGGCTAGGTTTACTTCTTTGTAAATATAAGTGATTTGTCATTTTGATTAAATTTTAATCACTGTCCCATGGTTCAACTCCCCATGTCCCGTAGTACAGACCAGTGCTGTACCATGAGACAATTTGCACCATATTATAAAAAATAAAATAAAAATTTGATTATTATTAAGTTTAAAAGTAAATTTTATATACAGAGTGTCCCAAGTTGAGTGGCCTATTAGAATATTTCCTAAAGTACACCGAAGAGAGTCCTGAAAGTTTGGCTGCCTTTGGTTTGTGGCCATGCTCTTTTGAAATAAAATAATTTTAAAGATGATCGACTTCCGGTTATAACGGAAATCGATAGGAACTTCGTTATTTTAAATGGAACACCCCACATATTAGTGGATTTTTGGATTTTACGCAAAATTTTAGGCTGACTTTCTTAAATAAACCTTATGTCTAAAATGCACCGTTTTTGAATAATTCCACTTTTAAAAAAAAAATTCGACAATTCATTGCTGGGCGTCATTCGGCCTCTCTCAGACAACGTTTGACTTAGAGCCTTCAAAATTTTTATGATGAGGACTAAGGTCTAAGTCTAATATCTTACATAGGATGTTCAAAATACACTTGCCAATATAGACAACTTCATGCCTTGGAAAGTCGCTTATTTCAAATGGAACACGCTGTATTTTATAGTTGAGACTTTTTATTCCCTTTCGATCTGTATTTACATTCCCTATACCTAACTCTTAAGGTTTTTGAGTTAGTTATGATTTTTATAAAACAAAGAGAACAATGAGATCAGGCGACCTCGGTGGCTACGTCCAAGGCCCACCACGTCCTATCCAGCGATCTTCAAAATGTTCACTGTCTTACCCCATTACAACTATGTGCCGGAGCTACACCAAGCTGATACCAGCGATTTCTGTAGACATTTAGCGGTAAACTGTCTAAGAACTCCGTTACAACCGTCCGTAAAATTTCTATCTACAGGGTGTCTCTCTAGTGCGTCCAAGTACCATATCTCCCATTGTAGATATTTTTTCTGAAAAGCCATTATACGGACGTTACTTGAATTGATATGGAACATGTTTTAAAATTACTTTCACTTATACAGGGTGTTCCATTTTCACAGAACAAAATACAACTTTGTTATTTTAAATACAATGGTATAATTTTTTTCAATGCAATCGATTCTACGCATTATTTGCAAATGTTTTTTACTAAGGTTCCCTATCCCTAAACTCAACTGTTTCGAAGATATTTACAATTTTCCTTATTAATTTCTTATTGCACTATCTTAAAGAAAAATTAATATTCTAAAGACTTTTGAAGTGTAAGGTACCAAACTTCTAGAAACGCAAGTAAAGGGTCGTAGATACTGAGAACTGTCATAACTTTCAACAAAATTTATACAGGATGTGCAGAAATTAGCAACCAATTCAGATATCTTCAAACATTAAAATTTCATTTTTTCAAATGGCACATAGTACTTTTTATTGCAGCACTTGATTCAGCAAGAAATTCTATATCGATTCGCATTAAGGTTATATATCTATCTTTATTAGTTTTTGAGTTATTAGAAATTATTAGTCCCAACTACGAAAAGTTGTTTTTTGACCGTTTTTTTTTGTTAAACAATAAAATTTCTACAGGTTTTTCAGTCCTTTAATAATAAAAATCTTTATTTTCAATATTTCGTCACAATTCTGTGACTTCTTCAGGAAATTATATTATTTAAATAGAACTTAGACTAACGTCGAGATTTAATCTAAATTCTAAAAAACCCATAGTAATTTAATTGTTTAAGAAACGTATACTGATCTCTGTTATTTTTTTCTCATAGTTAGCTATGAAAATAAAATATTTCGGTAAGAGTTGCTCTCAGTTAGCCACATGTTTAGTTAGTATGGTCGCATTTTGTGTCGTTTCAAAATTCGAGAAATGGTCTGTTGATAACTTTAATAGTTCCATAATTTAAGTTGATTTCAATTTTTTTAAATTTCACTACGGTCATAGATTGTGGATATTTCTCAATAAATGTACGACATATTCTTGCTGCTATCCTATATTATTTACCATGGCTATAAAATAAATTTAATATATCACTATTAGTATCATTTTGGTGATTAATAGTCATATTGCGCGGATCAACGAGTCCATTCGATAAACTGTCACTGATTTGACAACTCTTACTGATATATTTTATTTTCATAGCTAACTATAACAAAAAATAATAGATAGTAGTATACTTAGTAGTAATTGGAACCAATAATCTCTAATAACTCAAAAACTAATAAAGATAGGTATATGAGACCTTAATACGAATCGATGTAGAATTTCTTGCTGAATCAAGTGCTGCAATAAAAAGTACTATGTGCCATTTGAAAAAATGAAATTTTAATGTTTGAAGATATCTGAATTGGTTGCTAATTTCTGCACATCCTGTATAAATTTTGTTGAAAGTTATGACAGTTCTCAGTATCTATGACCCTGTAGTCGGGTTTTCAGAAGTTTGGTACCTTACACTTCAAAAGTCTTTAGAATATTAATTTTTCTTTAAGATGGTGCAAATCAGAAATTATTAAGAAAAATTGTAAATATCTTCGAAACAGTTGAATTTAGGTATAGGGAACCCTAATGCAAAATATTTGCAAATAATGCATAGAGTCAATTGCATTGAAAAAAATTATATCATTGTATTTAAAATAACAAAGTTGTATTTTGTTCAGTGAAAACGAAACACCCTGTATAAGTGAAAGTAATTTTAGGACATGTGCCATATCAATTCAAATAACCTCCGTGTAATTGTTTTTCAAAAAAAATATCTACAAGGGGAGATATGGTACTTGGACGCACTAGAGAGACATCCTGTACATTTCTGAATTGAAATTGTCGTCGTAAATAAAATAACATTTGTTGCCTATCAAACTAAAAACGTTAAAACCAAATTTATTTTGGAATCCTCTTTCCCTAATTACGTGGGGATTTTCGTGGGACCAAAAATGGGAATTATGCCTGTTGAACACACCTTCGTGAGAAAATTTGGATTCATCTGCCCAAATTATCTTTTGTAAAAAATTTACATCTTCTTACTGGGCCACCATAAGCATTTCACACAACTGCACTCGATGTAATCTGTCTGTAAGTTGTAGTGCATGCACAGTCACAAATTTGAAATTGTGTAGCTTATGGTTTCTTATAATCCTGTGTATGGAAGAGCGTGAAATGCCTAAATCGTGTTCAGCGGCTCTGGTTGATGCTCGTGGAAACGCTTCAAAATAAGCCAAAACCGAAACTTCATTATCTTCATTCCCAGTAACCGGAGCAGATGTACAGTCGCTTGCAATAAATCTGCATACAAGTCCTATGCCAATTTCCATGTTTTTTCGATGTATTGAAATGTACTTTTCAAAATGAGGTTAAAAATGTCAACTTGACAGTATAATACATGTTTAATACGTATAATAGCAGAGAGGTAGGTTGACAACTATCTAGCAACAAAATGTGACAAATTATAGATTACATCCTAATCACATAGGTCTAATAAAGCGTACGCAATTTTATTGCAAGCAAGTGTAGCTTTATTTATTTTAACACTACCAGTTTTTGGAAAATTGGCCAAATACCTTCTCATTTTTTTTTCTGTCATCGGTGGTAGCTGAGGGTAAGTTTCATTAAAGTCTCTGCATGTTCGAGCAGCCATTCTGTTCATGGCAACTTTGTTTTTTTTTCAAATCTCAGTCTGTTTTATAAAAATCATAAATAACTCAAAAACCTTAAGAGTTAGATATAGGGAATGTAAATACAGACATACAAAAGGGAATAAAAAGTCTCAACTATTGGCTCAGTAAAATACAGCGTGTTCCATTTGAAATAAGCGACTTTCCAAGGCATGAAGTTGTCTATATTGGCAAGTGTATTTTGAACATCCTATGTAAGATATTAGACTTAGACCTTAGTCCTCATCATAAAAATTTTGAAGGCTCTAAGTCAAACGTTGTCTGAGAGAGGCCGAATGACGCCCAGCAATGAATTGTCGAATTTTTTTTTTAAAAGTGGAATTATTCAAAAACGGTGCATTTTAGACATAAGGTTTATTTAAGAAAGTCAGCCTAAAATTTTGCGTAAAATCCAAAAATCCACTAATATGTGGGGTGTTCCATTTAAAATAACGAAGTTCCTATCGATTTCCGTTATAACCGGAAGTCGATCATCTTTAAAATTATTTTATTTAAAAAGAGCATGGCCACAAACCAAAGGCAGCCAAACTTTCAGGACTCTCTTCGGTGTACTTTAGGAAATATTCTAATAGGCCACTCAACTTGGGACATCCTGTATATAAAATTTACTTTTAAACTTAATAATAATCAAATTTTTATTTTATTTTTTATAATATGGTGCAAATTGTCTCATGGTACAGCACTGGTCTGTACTACGGGACATGGGGAGTTGAACCATGGGACAGTGATTAAAATTTAATCAAAATGACAAATCACTTATATTTACAAAGAAGTAAACCTAGCCCATATTATCACAATTAAAATCAATTGAGAAGCTTAAAAAATTTTCAAACAAAAACAAAATTGTCTGTTTTAGACATTTTTTTTTTAAATATACATTCGTATTCTTTATAATTCCTTGCCACGCTTTTAACCAACGCGACCAAATTCTTTAGCATCTTTCCTTTCCCATCACTGCACTGACTTAACAGATAATCTCCTGGCTCAATGTGTTCACCCTCCAGTCTGCTTTTTCCATTTTGATATCTCCGACTTTTTCTTCTTCTTCTTCTTCTTCTAGATGTGCATCTGATTCATCATCTAATTGAACATCCTCATTATTTTCAGTCGATGAGTCCTCTATAATTTTGCGCACAATCTTCTGATTCTTCGATTTTGATGCCGCTGCATTTTTTTCTCCCACCACGCTCCAACTTTTCATCTTCTATATGTTTTTTAACAGGAGTATCTGTTAAGATCCTTGTTGTTACTCTTCTTCCACCTCGTCCTTTTCTAGCTTTGTTCTTTTGGAAATGGTGTAATAGTGTCAGGGCTTTGAACAGGTTAGTGTGTCAATTGGAGCCTTTTCTACTTCTTGCACTTCACTTTTTTTGGGTCGATCTGTCACATATGCTTCGAGGAATTCGTTCGTGGTTCGGACAAGGACAAGGACAAACTCTCAGGAAGGCACATTAACTCGTTTGAGCGCTGTGACAGTTACATTTTCATAAATTTTTCTGGACAACATTTTCATCATATAAATAGTGTTACGTAGCTCAATAACCGTTTGATGGATCTGCTTCCTTCTCGGCAAGTAGGTTCACCTTGTTAATCTAAACGAGAGAGCAAACTTCCAGCAAGGTACATTAACGCCTTATAGGGCTAAAATTTCATCGATATTTTCTCGAGAACCGTTTGATGAATCTACTTCGCTCTCGGCCAGATGGTTCATCTTGTTAATCTAAACGAGAGAGCAAACTCCCAGCGAGGCACATTGACGCCTTTGATTTCGATCTAATCTCGCTTAATGGCCGAGATATTAAAAAAAAAACCGTAAGATTTCTAGCCGGGCATTTGCCGAATTTTGAATCAACAGATTGTGAAAATCAACAGATTTCCATCGCTTCAGGCGTGACTGATCTTGAATTTCATGTTCGTTTACATATTGGTAATACCCGTTTGTCTCTTCAGCTATAATTATTACAATATCCTCAGTAAAGAAACACTGGAAAATATCAAGTTCGGTTGGGGAGGCAGGTAGATCTTTGACTTTACAACCAGAATGTTGATGATCAAATTCGTACAGAGTGGGGACAAAATCGAGTGACAACTGTATTGGTTTCTTTTTCTATTACCACTATAAAGCGAATTCGTGTACATATATAAATTATATATTATATAAAAAAAATATATAATTACATTTTATATATATTAAAATATAAAATATTACATCAGAATCGGTATATAGACGATTTGTCCTTGAATTTTTATTAAAATGTATTTTATAATAATTTATATGTTAAAATCCTAAATACTAAGTGTTATGGATAGTTGGTATTAGCATGTGTGGATAGGAAGTTAGGAGACGGGGGAGAGGGTGACATTACCGACAGTGGGGGGAATGACATTATGATAATTAGAATATTTTTCATGCTGTTTGACAGATTACTATTTATGTAATTTTTGTATTTCTAAGTGAGAGTTTAATAAAAACTATTTGTAAGATTACAGTTAGTTTTGACTAAATTGATGCAACACAATATTCGTGTAAATTTAGACAAAAGTGTGTTCATGTCAGACCAGATTGAATATTGCGGATATGTGATTAATAGAAAAGGCATACACAAATCATCTTCAAAAAATTGAGGCTGTACAAAAGGTAAAAAGACCCACAAATAAGAGTGAAGTTAGAGCTTTTATAGGTTTAGTAAATTATTACGGACGTTTTTTTTCAAAATTTAAGTACACTTTTGCAACCATTATACCATCTTTTGAAAAACAACGTTAAATTTTACTGGTCAAAGGATTGCAAACAATGTTTCGAGTTGATTAAGAATGAGATACAATCAGATAGGGTTCTTGCACATTATGATCCCAAGTTACCGCTGATTTTAGCAACTGATGCGTCATCATACGGCGTTGGCGCAGTTCTTTCACATATGTACCCTGACGGTGGTGAGAGGCCCATACAATTTGCTTCTCAGACTTTATCTCTTACACAGAGACGATACTCTCAAATCGACAAAGAGGCTTACGGGATAATCTTTAGCGTCAAGAAATTTGACCAATATCTGGCAGGTCGTCATTTTATCCTGGTTACGGATCATAAGCCACTTACTCAAATACTTAACCCTGGAAAAGGATTACCTACCTTAAGCACGACGAGAATGCAGCATTATGCCGTGTTTTTACAAGATTTTGATTACGAAATCCGTTATAAAAATACAAAGTTACATGGCAATGCAGATGCAATTTCAAGATTGCCAGTAACGCAAGGCTTATCGACAAAAATACATGAAGCAGACTGTTTTGAAATTCAGCAAATCAGCACATTACCCGTGACTATCCGAGATTTGCAAATTCATACAATCAAAGACAACCAATTAATGGGAATTATATCTGCGTTAAAATCAGGAAAAGATATCCCTTCGGGGGATAGATTCCATGTGAACTTGACCGAATTTTCGTTAAACAATGGCGTTCTTTTAAGAGGTCAAAGAACAGTAATACCCAAGACATTGCGCAAGCAAATCTTAGATGAATTACATGTTTCCCATTTTGGAATGGTGAAAATGAAGTCTTTGGCTAGAAGCTATTGTTGGTGGCCGTCAATAGACAGTGATATTGAAGATTTAGTACAGAATTGCCTACAATACAATCAACATAAAAATAATCCACAAAAAACCGTTCATCCATGGGAAGAAGTTACCGAACCATTTCAAAGAGTTCACGTAGATTTTGCTGGCCCATTCAACAAAGGTAAATATTTATTTATCTTGGTAGATGCGTTTACTAGATGGCCAGAAATCCATATTACGAAAGATATTACAACGGAGTCTACCATAGGAATTTGCCGAAAAATATTTTCCACGTTTGGATTACCTACAACGTTTGTGAGCGACAACGGAGTGCAATTTACTTCATACCAATTTAGAAGTTTCTTAAAGGGAAATGGAATTTACCAAAAATTCTCAGCGCCGTATCATCCTGCCACGAATGGCATGGCCGAACGATATGTACAGACGGTTAACAATTCAGATTTCGAGGCCGAACTGCAGAAATTTCTTTTGCAGTATCGCAAAACTCCGCACTGCATTTCAGGCAAAAGTCCATGCAGCTTAATGTTTGGTAGAGAAATTAAATCAAGGTTAGACTGGTTAAAAATACCTTTGGAAGAAAACAAAACCAAAGAAATGCAATGCAGAAAATTTGAAATGGAAGACAGGATTTCTGCAAGAAGTTACGGATCTAACAATAAATGGGAAATAGGAAACATTCATCAAAAATTAGGAAACTTACACTACTTAGTAAAATTAGATAACGGAAAAATATGGCGAAGACATATTGACCAATTAAGACTGATTGGCCAGGCCACTCCAGTTACACCAAAAATTACCTTTCCTACTTTCAGACCCGAAGCAAATGATTGTCCCAAACCTGTAACCGCTCCAGAAAATACTCACACAAATGATAGCACCTGTGACGATGATTTACCAAACACTGACGATACTTACCTTGAATCCACTGAATCCGAAATAATACAACCTTTACGAAGATCAAACCGTATAATTAAGAAACCACAAATATTAGATTTGTAATTACAAGTGAGGGAGGTGTTATGGATAGTTGGTATTAGCATGTGTGGATAGGGAGTTAGGAGACGGGGGAGAGGGTGACATTACCGACAGTGGGGGGAATTACATTATGATAATTAGAATATTTTTCATGCTGTTTGACAGATTACTATTTATGTAATTTTTGTATTTCTAAGTGAGAGTTTAATAAAAACTATTTGTAAGATATAGTGTGTTTACATTGTGCTCGGACACAACACTAAGTAATCTAATTAAAAGAAAAAATTACGTGTACCCTCAAAAGTATGTAACGAGCTTAACGATACTCGCAATAATTCCTCCCCACCGTTCGTTTAGATGTCACAATATTAAAAGACATACTATATACATACATCCGTTAAGATTCCCGATGGTTAGGCTCTGTTTGTATGTGTTTGTTGTGTGTATATCGATGATTAGAAAAAAGAAAATTTCTCCGGAAAAAAGCTTTCAAGAAAAAAAAATTGACATATTTTATTTCGTCATCACTTCCGTAAATCTCCGTACACCTAATAATTACAAAAGTAATACAAGAAAAATATAGAGAGGTACATACTTAGAAAACAAATTAAATGCAAAAAGTGTCCCATGGTACAGCAGTCTCCCCTGCATTACAATTTTTTTTTCTCACTTTGTGTTAGTTTGTATACAAACAGGCTATCACGCTTCAGCCACTCATTAAGACATATATTATAGGAAAACCACGCAAAACAGTATCCCATCGAATTCTCAATTAACGCAAGAGATTGTATACTTTCTTTACAATTAAAGATAAAGATGAATATTTTAAGGATGAATTGCGTAAAACATGTTTTCGAAACGATACCGCCTCGTCAAAAATCAGAAAAGCGCTGTTGTAATATCCGCAACGAATAAAGAGAATCTCGTGTTATTTTCGTTTAATTAATCGAACCGAATATGCTTGAATGGTAATCAGTAATCAGCGAGAAACGCTAACACTAACAATATTGTAATCGCCAAGTTTTGTTTACAATTTTCGTTAGATAATAATTTTATCTTAGAGAGGTAATATTCAAACTCAAAGACAATTGCATCGCACAAAATAACCATTTTTATTTCACGAGTCATTACAGCAAAAATTATACAGCGTCGGGATCATCTCCCATTTAATTACAATAAATATTAGCATAAACTGAGGATGGTGACAGGGTTGGTAATCTACGTACATTTACATTCATAGCGTTGGCAGCTCTGATAATAAACGTTTTTATTTATTTATTCATTTTTTCTGCATATCCCACATACATTTAATTGTAACTCTAATACTAGTAGAAATGTACTATGCCAAACAAAGTAAATGTCTCCTATACTACAAACTCCTTTCGTTCCTTTCACTGCAGTAAAAGCGTAGACGTCTCAGCCGGTTGTGAATTCTGCAAAAAATTATCCCACACTGACGCCCCACTCGATTCAATTGCAGGCATCTCGTTGAATAACCTCATAGTCCAAGTAACGACCGCAAAACAACTAGCGTTGACTGGAAATGCTCTAACTAGAGTCGGTGCTAATCCTCGAAATAAAAACGAGTAACCTTCTACAGCCACACCCTTCCTAACGCAATCTAAACCGTTTTTATACATTCTAGACCCGTTCATCCCATCCATTTGCATCCTCGACTTGATAATATCAACGGGATAACTGATCAACCAGGAAACAACCCCAGCGGTACCACCTGCGACTAACATCGTCATCGTAGATACTGGAGAATTATCACTAGTCCTTGTTAAACACTCGTAAGTCGCGAAGTACGTCACGAAAGCTGGTATCTCCCTAGCGATCGTGATGTTAAGTCCGCGAAATACACCTTTAAACCCTTCCAGATTATAGATCTCTTTAGCGACGGCGATTGCGCTCCTGTTATCCCCCGAAACTTGCATCCTAATTTTGACCAATTCCATAGGGGAATTGAAGAAGCTCTGGCATATCCCTGAAGCTGCTCCTGCCACCATACAGGATGTGAGTGCGTCGGGATTGTTCTGGATACGTCTGGTGTTGCCGTAAACGCCGAAAACTACCGCGTTAATTGCGGCGACTCCCGATAGAGGGCTGGAGATACCTCTGTAGAGACCTCTAACGCCATCTTTCGCCACTAAATATTTGAAGCATTGGTAAGCTCCGTTGTAACGGGGATTTTTGGCGTTTTGCGTTTGAAGATGGACCTTTATCGTGTCTAATGGATGGCCAACTATTACCCCGGCGCAACCTGGAATTAGTAAAAATATCATGGTTAATAGTTAGAATCAAATCTATCTATAATATAAATAAATACAGACAGACAAATTATGATAATTGTTTTTATAGTTTGACAGCTGTCAAAAAAGTTATAACGCTTGCAACTGTTAAGATTGTAAAATGGTGATTATTTTTACAATTTGACAGCTGTCAAAAATACATAGTTATAAACGATTATCAGCTTTTTAAGCTGTTCTTTGAGCTCCTACTTCTCTTCGATTGCTAAAGAGGGCCATCGATGTCTTTTGATCGTCTTCTGGAAACAGGTAGATGTCGTCATGCTTCAGAAACCTCGTAAGGATCCTTTACTTCCAACTTGTTATAGGGCTGATAAGTCTTCTCTGTAATCTATCGAAGATAGCCGAAGTCATAATTCTTGATAGGTTCTTGACGAGCGATTCATTCTCCGATTGATGGAGGAGGTCCTTCCGTTTCCGACACTGTATGATATGACAGATTATTGTTCTCAAGAAGATCTTGGCATCAACTCGAAGCTAACAGATCTTATTCAGCCCTTATTTAGCCCGGTAGAATGCTTAGGATCGAAAGGTCCGATGAACTGAAGGTTCCCCTTGTAAAATTTGTAGTACTTTCCTAAAATAATCCTCCTAGGATTCCATTTAATCCATGGCCTTTAGCCACACATCCCTGGTCTTGGATTTTTTAGTCGGAAATATTTAATTATTGTAGATATTTTTACTAAGTGAATTGAGGTTTTTGAGTTTGAGTTCAACGAATGCAATTAATGTAATAAATAAGTTAAGAGTAACAGTTGGAAAAAGAATGCTCTGTAGTCATGAGATTGGAGAATCAAACCCGCATTTGAAATATGGACTGGGAAGAAGGCTAATCTCAAACATCTCAGAATTTTTGGAAAAATATCACAAAAAATGATACAGCTTCCCAACAAAAGGTTACAGACCGTATAACCTTGAAACCCATGATGTTGTAATTAGTAGAGATGTCAATGTTTTTGAAGAAACAAGAAAAGAAGAAAATCTAGAAATCAATCTGGAGAGCAAGGAAGTTTCAGTGGGAAAAAATTGCGATCAAGAAAAGGTAGTATTTCAGAAGAATTGTGTGAAGAAAGAGGAGACGTGATGTAGATTATATCAACAGAAATGTTTTGCAAGACAGTTTGGAGATCAGGAGATCGAAAATTTGTTTAAATCAAAGTGGGCGGTGATGACTCATTGCAGTGGAAATGTGCAAATGAAGATGAACTACAATCGTTCGAGGAGAATCAAACTTGGGAGTTGGCAGATCTACCTGACAGAGCTGCATGTGTTCAGAATAAGTGGGTTTTCAAGAAAAAAAAGTTGACAGTGCGGGAGGTGCCAAATTTAGAGCGCTGTTAGTGGCAAAAGGTTTCACCCAAAAGCCTGGGGTAGACTATGAAGAGACTTTCTCACCAGCCATGCCTGACATAACAAAGAATTTGAATCCCTATTTGTGTGGCTTCATTGGCATATATTTCTTCATATAATCCCTTACTTTGGTGGAGCACATTTGCTCGTCTAGACATAGATTTTGCTCTAATAAGGCAACCGAAGAAAATTTATTGTTCAGAAAATCAAGCCTATCATGTCCTGGCTGATCACGGGGTCGTTATTGTTGAAGTGTATGAACTTTCTTATTATCTCGAATTTGTTGATTGACATCACATCAGCTACTGGTGCAAATCTTAGTTTATTACTCGACATTGACCTCGTATTGGGCATATTTACTAATGAAGTACATATTTATTAGTATGCCAAAAAATTGCTTTATGTCATTTTCGGTAAAGGATGGTGGTCTCTCAGTTTTGGTCTGAACAGCATATAAATTGGTTCTTCTACAATTGGTATTATCAATTCACATGAGAAAAAGTAGTTGAAGAATTGCAACGGCCGTTCAAAAGTTAAAGCTCCATGAACACGTAGCTGATCATCATTTAAAATCAAAGACTTAGATTTCCAAAGTATATCTATTTTTACGGCTACTTTGCTTCGTTTCAATGGCAAGAAAGAAGAGAGAGGCAAGTTATCTTCTTCATTCTCTGGCTCTTCTTTTACTTCATGCAACAAAACGATATTTGCCCTATTGTGAGTTTGAATGGTATATTAGGCAGTGTCTTGCCAGTTGTCTCCAAACAAACCAAGAAATCTAGATCTGACAACATAAAACCTTATTTTAAATATCGCGATGAGCTATCATACCAGGAGGGTCTGCTATTCAAAGGTAATAAAGTGATTGTACCAACTGCTGAATGGAGTACAAAGTTGCCTACATCGAGCTAGACCAATTCTGTTTTGGAAAAACAATGACAAAAGATATATTCAACTAGGTACGAAGAATGTTTTGTACAGTATGTCAAAGGACACAAAGCAATAATGATATAGAAGTAATACTTAACAGGGAGGTTCCGAGGCTTCCATGGCAAATAGTATCATCAGACCTCAGCACTCGTCATCATAAGTAATTAAATACCTCAAAGAATGTTTTTCTACTCATGGTATTCCAGAAATATGTCAGATTGACAATTGACCTCAATATACTTCAAAGGAATCTAAGAACTTTCGAACATCAAACATCAAGTCCAAAGTTTCCTCGTTCGAATGGATAAGCAGAAATTTATAAGATGCAGCGAAGATAATTCTGACATCTTAGATCAAAGAAACACACCAAGAGGCACTATTTTAGACTCCCCAAATCAACTAGATCAACAATTCCAATAAAAGAAAATATGTTAAAACCCAGACCTGTAGAAAATGTGCAAGATCGACTATCGAATCTAACAATAAGACAAAGGCAAATTATCATGCCGATAAAGTTGCAAAACGATGCAAAGATCGCATGCAAGAGTTTGGAGATTGGATCGGAGGAGAAATATTGGATATATATGTGTAGACAAAGGAAGTAATAAGTAAAAAAGATGGACGAAACCTTAAGGAAGGGGCCATCTAGGACTGACAGATAAACATAGGAATCATCCAAGTTTGTGCCAAGAGAGCGATGATCAAAAAGTAAATCATGTGGAATTTTCCCAGGAAATTCTGAACTATATCCAAGAAAACTCGAAATTTTCTTGATAATTATCAGTGACGAAACGTGGTATTTCGACCAAACGCCAGAGTACCGGTTGGCACACCAGCAAGTCCACGAGTTCGAAGAGAGCCAGAATGAGCTCAGTTAAATGTCAAATCTACATATGCTCATCTATTTTTTTGTGACCGTCATGGTGTGGTTCACAGAGAGGTTGTATCCCTCTGAAGGTGATCCCCGAAAACGAGTTCCAAAAGGCACACGCACAGTGGGAATCGTGTTATAGGTTACTAAGGATTTGTACCGATTAGTTCGATAAACAAATTTAAATTAATTCAGTCTTACTAGGAGGTGTTTTGATGCAGCAGTTTTAGAGAAAAAAAAAAAAATCCCGAAATGTTCCAATTTCTGACTCAATTCTGTGACTTGTGTGCTTTGCCTTTAAACCTAATCGTTTTCGAAATAATTCAATTGAGTATTACAAACGACAATGTTGCCAAAAAACTAAATGCATTACAAATTAAAAATTTTCAAATAATTGTTTACGAAAATGTGACGTATAAATATTACAAATTTTACAAAACTATGTATATACCGGGTGTTCGGGAAAAAAACGCCGAACTTGTATAACAAAATTATGATTCTAATCAGCGAGGTTGACTACTGACTTCAGTATATATATTACAAAAACAATATTGATACTATTAAGTAAAAAAAAAATGATCAAACTTGCGGTTAGAACTATAACAATGTTTATTGTTAGATAGACTTTAGTACACACGCATCATACAGAAGAGAAATTGCTATTTTTAGTTGATGTAATTAATATAACCGAAGAACAAGATTATTTCTAAATTAAAAATGATGATTAGCAAAAAGTCCAATTCGATAAATAAATTATAGTTACTTTTGCAACATTTTCCACGTGGAAACTTGAAATAGAATATTATAAATGTTTTATTTTTAATTTATATTTACATAATCTAATGTTAGGAGTCGGATATTTATTGCAAAATCCTCATATTGTTACTGAAATATGTATAATAAATACCAACGCCGAAATTATTATTAAAAATAAAGCAATTTTAAATTTGATAATCAATAAACACTTTAAAGCGAATGTTTATATTACATACTTATGCATTAATTAATTCTTTGCAATTGACCTCTTCTCTTCGGTTCACGCGATTCAAACGTGACCGTCTTACGTTATACATAATATGTTATACGTTGCATTATTTAAGCTGTAGCTTCAGTAAAAATGTATCGAGTGATGCAATCTTATATCTCCTTTAACTTTATATATATATACATAGAGAGTGAAGTTCAAAAAATTCTTAAACGTTTATAAATGAGCTTGTTTCCAGCGAAGATAAAATGGACTATTTTGAAGAAGTGTTTCTAAGCAGAAATCTCGAATATATCGGGCGGTCCAATTATAGTAGCATTTTCGTTTCGAATGTGACATTCCTAATTACCCAAGTATTTCTGACAGCTGTCAAATTGTAAAAATCGTAACATTTTCACAATTTCAACAGTAGTTGTCGATGTGATAGCGTGCTGAACAGTTGTCAAATTATAAAATGTGCTATTTTCTTCTTGTTTTGATTTCTGGAATAGTTAAAATACTACTGACAGCTGTCAAATTGTAAAAATCGTTACATTTTTACAATTTCAACAGTTGTCGTTGTGATAGTGTGCTGAGCAGTTGCCAAATTATAGAAAGTGTTATTTCCTTCTTGTTTTGATCTCTGGAATAGTTAGAATACTACTGACAGCTGTCAAATTGTAAAAATCGTTTACATTTTCGCAATTTCAACAGTTGTCGTTGTGATAGTGTGCTGAGCAGTTGCCAAATTATAGAAAGTGTTATTTCCTTCTTGTTTTGATCTCTGGAATAGTTAGAATACTACTGACAGCTGTCAAATTGTAAAAATCGTTTACATTTTCGCAATTTCAACAGTTGTCGATGTGATAGCGTGCTGAGCAGTTGCCAAATTATAGAAAGTGTTATTTCCTTCTTGTTTTGATCTCTGGAATAGTTAGAATACTACTGACAGCTGTCAAATTGTAAAAATCGTTTACATTTTCGCAATTTCAACAGTTGTCGATGTGATAGCGTGCTGAGCAGTTGCCAAATTATAGAAAGTGTTATTTCCTTCTTGTTTTGATCTCTGGAATAGTTAGAATACTACTGACAGCTGTCAAATTGTAAAAATCGTTTACATTTTCGCAATTTCAACAGTTGTCGATGTGATAGCGTGCTGAGCAGTTGCCAAATTATAGAAAGTGTTATTTCCTTCTTGTTTTGATCTCTGGAATAGTTAGAATACTACTGACAGCTGTCAAATTGTAAAAATCGTTTACATTTTCGCAATTTCAACAGTTGTCGTTGTGATAGTGTGCTGAGCAGTTGCCAAATTATAGAAAGTGTTATTTCCTTCTTGTTTTGATCTCTGGAATAGTTAGAATACTACTGACAGCTGTCAAATTGTAAAAATCGTTTACATTTTCGCAATTTTAACAGTTGTCGTTGTGATAGTGTGCTGAGCAGTTGTCAAATTATAAAATGTGTTATTTCCTTCTTGTTTTGATCTCTGGAATAGTTAGAATACTACTGACAGCTGTCAAATTGTAAAAATCGTTTACATTTTCGCAATTTCAACAGTTGTCGTTGTGATAGTGTGCTGAGCAGTTGCCAAATTATAGAAAGTGTTATTTCCTTCTTGTTTTGATCTCTGGAATAGTTAGAATACTACTGACAGCTGTCAAATTGTAAAAATCGTTTACATTTTCGCAATTTCAACAGTTGTCGTTGTGATAGCGTGCGGATCAGTTGTCAAATTATAAAATGTGTTATTTCCTTCTTGTTTTGATCTCTGGAATAGTTAGAATACTACTGACAGCTGTCAAATTCTATAAAAAAATTTGACAGTTGCAAGCGTTATAAAATTGTTGATACTATAAAAAGAGTTGGTTTGTTCTTGTTTGGATCGTTGTTATCGTTAGAATACATACTTCTAATTATTGTCGAACTACTTCTAACAGCTGTCAAACTGTAACGATAGCTGTCAATTTGCCAAAACCATTTGTTTTCTTTTTATTTTTGGTTTTGTGGTGGCTACTAGTTGAAACGGCTTCTTAAGATACATCACTTGTCTGATTACCGCTGCAATTCTTGTGCGTGCTGTTTAGTTTGTGTGTGTGTGTGCAAGAAAAAAACTGATCAATGACTTTGTTACAGCATTATCTCGGCACGCTGTTAATCACTTTTGGTAGATCGAATAGGATAGTGTTTGGTTCATACGCCCTTTTAGCATGAAGCCCTCGATATATTTTTATTAATTACATATATAATAGATCAAATAACTTTTTTTCCTTTAATTTCAAAATTCAAAATAAAATAATTTAAATGGATTTTTTAGATTTTTAATTGCTTAAGATAAAAATAATAATTAAAAAGAAAAATTAAATTTTTTCTTTAATTTAAAAATAAATTAAAAATTAATAACAAAATGAAAGTTTTAATACATCAAAATTATTATTTTTATAATTTGCCAGCTGTCAGAAATATTTTGACAGTTCCACTTGTCAAAAACGTTTTTCTCGATCAACGGATTGCAGAAAAATTACTGTTTTTACAATCGGACAGTTATTAAAAATGTTTCATCGGATTAACGGATTTTACAATTTATTGTTTATTTTGATACGTCGTTTGTGTTAACTGTAAAAATATATTTTGACAGTTACAATTGTCAATTCTCAACAAAATTATATTTATAATTTGAGAGCAATTGTTGTATCAAAGAAAAATTGTTGTTCTTGCAATTTGATATCTGTTACGAGGTAGTACATAGCTGTTACAGAGCAGAATTAATTTGATAACCTATTGCACTATCAAAAATTAAAAAAAAGACAGCAGTTTTTACAATTTGAGATCTCTCATACATATTTTGACGGTTACGATTATCAAGTCTAAAGTAAGCATTGTTTTTTATGAGGGAGCTGTCAAAAATATTTTGATACTTAAACAAATTTCAAAATGGGAAAAATCATAGTTTCTTAAGCTTTACGATGTAAACTGGTTTTCTGTTTTGTTAGCTAATATATTGCTAATTATACTGTCAAAAGAAAAAATAAAAATTTTTAATTCGATGTAGTTTATGATATCGCAATCCTCAGTGATATTTGGAGTGTTAAAAATGTCAAATCTGATAAAAATTGTTTCTATAATTTGACAGATGTCAGAAATCTTTTAATCGCTCAACATTTCGTTTTTAATTGGATAGTTAAATTATATATATTTTGATAGTTAGCTCGTATTATCAAAATGGGAAACAATATAACAATTATAATTCGAAAGATATGGCAAAAATTTTGACAGTTACTCAACTATAGGAATTGTTTATAATATTACAAGTTTCGGATATATTTTGACAGAATTATCAAAGCTGAAACAAATTATTTTTATAATTTGACAGTTGTCTAGGATATTTTGACAGGTGCAAGTGAAAAATTATTGTTTCTCTAATTTGACAGCTGTCAGGAATATTTTAATAGCTAGACATTAAGGTGGGTAGAACTGGCATCATTTATTTCTTACAATTCTATAGCTGTCAACAATTTTTTAATCCGTAAGACTGTAAAACGTTTTCAGAATTTGTGCAAACTGCTTTAGAACTGCTTGTAAGAAGAGTTGACGAGCTTTTACGATATTATAATTCTGGGATATTTATTTCGACAGTAAAGAACAGTCGAATCCATGAAAAATTATTGTTTTTTCTAATAATTTGACAGCTGTCAAAACGGTTGTCAAAAATATTTCGATAGTTAAACACAAACTAAAATAGAAAAGATAACTTTTTACGAGCTTAGAAGGAGAACATGTTTGTTTTAAATTCCAAAATTCAAAATAAAATAATTTGCACTATAGAATCCGAAAACAAAAATCATTTTGTGAGGTCTTTTATTAAAAAAAAACACAAAAATTTAAATTAAAATTTTGATTTTAAAGGTTCACTATTTAAACCAGGTTAGAAATAATTTCTCGACAGAATATGTTTTATAGAAAATAGATAAAATAAACTCAAAACTTACCACCAAGACAGCCTGCTAAAAAATCTAAAGCCATGTTTACCAAGGACTTTCTATGTGATATTGATCCGGTAAACTAGAGATTGATATATGATTGATATGTTTGTCCATTAAGTTGTTTCAAAATTTCTGCTGAAAAAAAATACGTCAAAATTAAACCTGAACACAACGACACACTTATCCAAAACTTTACCTTAAAATTATTGTGCTAATATCACCAAACAATATCCTAATTATTAAATTAATATTTAATAATGCTTTTTGATAGCATTACCAACCCATACGCAGCAGCGATAACATTTTCGTTCAGAAGATGACCAAGAACTAAACATTGAATTTTATTTATTAATTTAATGGAATATTATGTTTTAAAGTTCATTACGGCTTGATCTATAAACACAGACACACACACACACATATTCTTATCGAAAAACGAATGCGAAATATTCAAGGACCAATTAGCTTGCGAGAACGGTTGGGCCACGTTTTGGGGAGTGTATTTTTTTTTTTTGGTAAATCACCTCCGACCTCTCGTCCAAAATTTTGCGCCATAATCCTCTCCAATATCAGCTGGTGTACTTTTCGAGTTCTTTTTTTAACTTTTGAAACATCGTAGTACGTATTTTAGAGACGTGAATCAGATTAAACTGGTATTGATTGTTGTGGTTTTGTTCATTTTTTTTTTCCTTCTTATTTTATTTATTATAATAATTTTACATTTAAATTAAATAATTTAAGTTAATTGAATTAACCTTAAATTAATTTAAATGTTTATTAAATGATTACCTTCTTTGCTATGCAAAGCTTGCAACATCTCTTGCGAAAGTGCAATAAAATTAGTAAAGCTTGCAACACGGATGTGTGTGGTAATTATATTTATAAAATTGAATATTTAGAATAATAAACTTAATTTAAACTGAGGCGAGAACTTTTGTAGCAGATTGTGGAGAAGCAGTTTCTGGAAGATGTTTCTGGAAACAGGGCTTCCCAATCGATGTTCATCTTCAATAGAAATTGACCTCTTTCGAAGCTTGCATTTTATTTCGGTCTAGGCTAACTAGATATCAATACATCCTCGTACATCCATATAATGTGCGTCATATTTTTTTACTAAAAATGAATTTAAATCTGTTGTAATATTTGATATTGCCAACGAAAGCTATTTATTGCATTTCTTTATTCTTTCTTTATAAAGACGTTTTACTCTAAATATTACGTCAATATAATTTATTTCATAACCTAATATCGAACTTGATTACGTAGAATAGATATAATATGTACAAATCCGATTCCTCAAGAGATTATGCATACACAGGATAATTTTACAAGCACGATCATTTCGAGATCTTCAACCTCAGTGTTCAACATCTACAGTATTTATTCAAGTAAATATTACATAGTTGGCAATACATCTATCTATTGAAATCGAATACTAATGTTACTGAAATATAATATATCCAGGAGGACCCTCGTTACCTATAGGGACTCTACTCCCACATGCAATGCTGATGAAATTAATACTACCTCTGATACATGTTAAGAAATTCCAATATTGAGAAATATTTTTTACGAAAATTAACAGATTATTTCCTGTTTTCCTGAATGTCATAATGACAGATAAGCACCAAGTCACAAAATTCTCTCGGTATTGTCAATATTAATTTGACACCTGTCAGAAATATTTCGATTGACTGTCAAATTAATGCCTGTTTTCTTTTTACAAGTTAATAACTGCCAGATATCTTTGACCCCTTTTGATATTATGAAAGCTAACCGCTTTCCTAATTTAATAGGTAATAGAAATATTTCTATTTGATTATGTACTGTCAAAATAAGAAAAAAGTAACCATTTTTACATTTTGAGTACCTACTCTTAGAACTATTCTGTTAACGTAACTGTAAAAAAAAAAAAAAAAACCAATTAGTCTACGATGTTACAACTTTCAGATGTGTTTTGATATCTGCAGTTGTTAAATTTGACAGCTGTCAAAAATATCATAATAGTTAAACCGCTAAAATGAGACAAATTACTATTTTTTTCACAATTTGACAGCTGTCATAAATATCTTAATAACAATCTTAGGAACGATCAGAAAGTTTTTGAGCCTAACTTCACTCGAAAGCAACTGTTAATTTACCAGCCACTAGAAATATTTTGATTAAGTATTTTGACAGATACTATTGGCAAACTTAAGATGAATTATTGTTTTTTATAATTTTGCCAGCTGTCAGAAATATTTTGACAGTTTCATCTGGCGTTTTTCTCGATCAACGGATTTTAGAAAAATTACTGATTTTACAATCGGAGTGAATTACTGACAGCTGTCAAATTGTAAAAATTATTATATTTTCGCAATTTCAACAGTTGCATGTGTGATAGTGTTTTAGAAACCTACAAAATTAAATACTTCTGAAAATATTGTCGGACTACTTCTAGCAGCTGTCAAACTGTAACGACAGTATTTTCTATTCAAATTTGATAATTATGTAGCCGTTAAAATATCTGACAGCTATCAATTTGAAAAACCATTTTTTTTTGTCTTGTGGTGGGTGCTAGTTGTGATATACATATATTTTGACAGCTACAGTTATCAAGTCTAAAATAGGTATTGTTTTTTTTTTATGTGACAAAGCTGTCAAAAATATTTTGATACTTAGACTAATTTCAAAAATGGGAAAAGAACCATACGAGTAGTTTCTTAAGCTTTATGATATAAACAGGATTTCTGATTTTTTAGTTACCTAATTTATTACTAATTGTGTTGTCAAAATGGGGAAAAAAAAAATAAATATTTTTAGTTAGATTTAGTTTATGATATTGCAATCCTCAGTTGTATTTAGACTGTTGAAATCGTCAAATCTGAGAAAAATTATTGTTTCTATAATTTGACAGATGTCAGAAATATTTTCATAGTTAAACTGTCAAAATGGTATAAATTATATACAGTTCTCATATATATTTTGACAGCTACAGTTAACAAGTCTAAAATAAGTATTGTTTTTTATATGACAGCTGTCAATAATATCATAATTGACCGCTAAAACGAGACAAATTTCTATTTTTTACAATTTGACAGCTGCCATCAGTTATCTTAATAACAATTTTAGCAGTGGTCTGAAAGTTTTTGAGGCTTCACTTCACTCAAAAGCAACTGTTAATTTACCAGCCAATAGAAATATTTTGATGACCAGGTATAAATAATAAACAGTTTTTACGATTTGTTGAGTATAGCTGACTGCAAATGAAGAAAATGACTTAGTTTGCCGTATTACAATACTCCTACTAAGTATTTTGACAGATACTATTGCCAAATTTAAGAAAAATTATTGTTTTTTATAATTTTGTCAACTGTCAGAAATATTTTGACAGTTCCACCTGTCAAAAGCGTTCTTCTCGATCAACGGATTTCAGAAAAATTACTGATTTTACAATCGGACGGAATTACTGACAGCTGTCAAATTGTAAAAATTTATAGTGTTTTAGAAACCTGCCAAATTAAAAAGTAAGTTATTTCCTTCCTGTTTTGATCTCTGGAAGAGATAGGATACGTCTGACTGTTGTCAAATTATATAAATAATCAATTTTGACGGTTGTAATCGTTATAACTTTTTTGAAATTATTTAAAACATTTCGTTCTATAATTAGAATACTTCTGATTATATTGTCGGACTACTTCTAGCAGCTGTCAAACTGTAACGACAGTGTTTTCTATTCAAATTTGACAATTATGTAGCCGTTAAAATATCTGACAGCTGTCAACTTGCAAAAACCAATTTTTCTATTTTTTTATCAAGTCTAAAATAAGTATTGTTTTTTTATGTGACAGAGCTGTCAAAAATATTTTGATACTTAGACTAATTTTAAAAATGGGAAAAGAATCATACGAGTAGTTTCTTAAGCTTTATGATATAAACAGGTTTTCTGACTTTTTAGTTACCTAATATATTGTGTCATATAATACTGTCAAAATGGGAAAAAAATAAACTCTTTTAGTTAGATTTAGTTTATGATATTGCAATCCTCAATTGTATTTGGACTGTTGAAATCGTCAAATCTGAGAAAAATTATTCTTTCTATAATTTGACAGATGTCAGAAATATTTTCATAGTTAAACTGTCAAAATGGTATAAATTATATACAGTTCTCATATATATTTTGACAGCTACAGTTAACAAGTCTAAAATAACTATTGTTTTTTTATATGACAGCTGTCAAAAATATTTTGATACTTAGACTGTCAAAATGGGAAAAATAAAAATTTCGATAATTTGACAGATATCAGAAATATCTTGATAGTTATGTCAAACGATAAAAAATTAATCTGTTTTTATTTAACGATTGAGGATTCGATAGTTGCAATTGTCAAATCTGAGGAAAATCACCCGTTTTTTATTGTCAAATTAATTAAAAACAGGTTAATTATACCTAAAAATTAAAATTGTAAGAAAATAAGGAGCTGTTTTATCGTTTCATAGTTTGTTTTACCGATTTGACAGTTGTCAAAAATATTTCGATAGCTAAACTAAAATAGAAAATTGACAGGTGCAAATGAAAAATTATTGTTTCTCTAATTTGACAGCTGTCAGAAATAATTTAATAAACTGCGAAAATGGGAAAATTTGCTATCAGGAATATTTTAATAGCTAGACATTAAGGTGGGGAGAACTGGCATCATTTATTTCTTACAATTCTATAGCTGTCAACAATTTTTCAATCCGTAAGACTGTAAAAGGTTTTCAGAATTTGTGCAAACTGGTCCGATCAAATGACTTTTGATCGGAGTTGTAAGAAGAGTTGACGAGCTTTTACGATATTATAACTCTGGGATATTTATTTTGACAGTAAAGAACAGTCGAATCCATGAAAAATTATTGTTTTTTTTTTTAATAATTCGACAGCTGTCAAAACGGTTGTCAAAAATATTTCGATAGTTAAACACAAACTAAAATAGAAAAGATAACTTTTTACGAGCTTAGAAGGAGAAAATGTTCGTTTCAAATTTCAAAATTCAAAATAAAATAATTTGCACTATAAAATCCGAGAAAAAGCATTTTGTCTTTGAGGTCTTTTATTAAAAAAAAAAATTGAAATTAAAAAATACTTCGATAGTTGCAATTGTCAAATCTGAGGAAAATTACCAGTTTTTAATTAATTTGACGGCTGTCAAAAATATGTTGATAGTTATACTGTCAAAATGGGAAAAAATCTGTTATTTACAAATTAATAGCTGTCAGAAATCTTTTAATTGGACAGTTAAATTAAATATTTTGATAACTAAGTGTTAGTTGTATTATCAAAATGAGGAACAAATAAAATATAATAAATAATTCGAAAGATATCGCAAAAATTTTGACAGTTACTAAACTATAGGAATTGTTCACAATATTATACAAGTTTTGGATGTATTTTGACAAAATTACCAAACCTGAAACAAATTATTTTTATAATTTGACAGATAGCGGATATATTTTGATAGATAAAATTGACAGTTGTAATTTGATAGATTGTCAAAATGGGAAAATTTGCTATCTTTGTGCGCATTTTGACAGTTATAATTGTAAAATCCGAACGAAATCGTTCTTATAATTTGACAGCTGTCAGAAATATTTCAATAGCTAGACATTAAGATGGGGGAAAATGACATTGTTCATGTTTTACATTCTATAGCTGTCAACAATATTTTTCAATCCGTATAAGATTGTAAAAAGTTTTCACAATGTCATCATGACAGATAAGAACTAAGTAATAAAATTCTTTCGGTATTGTCAGGATTAATTTGACAGCTGTCAGATATGTTTCGACAGCAGAAATACCCGTTTTTACGGTGTGACAGCTGTCATATGACAAGTTTGATGTAAAATATAAAGTCTACAAATATTACGCCCACATATTTTAATAGTCAGACTCTCAAAAAAAATACTATATGACTGTCAGGATGTTGTTGATGCTTACGACGTCCAAAATTATCTCTCATACGCGGTTTTGAACACTCAAATTGTTGTTTTTATAATTTGACAGCTATCAAAAATATTTTCATAATTACATTGTAAAAATGGCTTCCAACTGTGTGTTATTATGTTGCGATATTCAGATACGCTTTGACGATCGTCAAATCTAAGGAAAACTATTATTTTTATAATTTGACATCTGCCAGAAATATTTCGATGGACTGTCAAATTTTTTTGATATTCGTTGTTCTTATCATTTGACAGCCATCAGAAATATTTTAGGAGTAATAGCTAGACATTAAAATGGGGAAAAAATGGCACGGGTTTCTTTTTTACAATTCTATAGCTGTCAACAGTTTTAATTTAATCCGTAATATTGTAAAAAGTTTTCACAATTTGTAGGAACGACTTACGAGAGCTTACGATATTACAACTCTCGAATATTTATTTTGACAGTAAAGAACAGTCGAATCCATGAAAAATTATTGGTTTTTTTCTTTAATTTGACAGCTGTCAAAATTGGTTTTTATAATTTGACAGCAATTTTCAAGTCTAAAACTGCACAGGTATCGGAGATATTTTGACAGTTACACCTATTACAATCGTAAGGAAATAAAAAGCTTTTTCATCGTTTGACAGTTTATTATTTTTACCAATTTGACAGCTGTCAAAAATATTTTCTTTTTACTAGCTTAGAAGGAAAAAGATGTTAGGATTTAAATTTTGTTCATATTGAAGTTTGATAGTTAATGCATAAATTTTAGTCGTGTAGGTAGGCTTAAATTTCTTGGAAATCAAGACAAAAGGACAATTTCCTTTTCTATTCGACCTGGCATTCTAAGAATCGAGAATTTTCACGCTCGATTAATTTACTAATTCTAGATGAGGACTGTTCTCCCACAGCTTTTAATGCATTGTTACACGTTTGTATTATCCACATAGATATTAAAATCTATCCGTTTTAATATTCCCAATGATTAATACCTAACTCTTGTATACAATATCAACGCAAGTCTTGAAATTATCCTTCATATAACATCCTTTATATATATATTAAAAAAAAAACAACCCCACTACGTCATTTGAACGTGGAAGAGGGCGTCATAATCCAACGGTTTTTCACCTGTTGGTCCTCCTCAAACGGGTGGCGATAGTTAGAAAAAGTGTAGGCGCCGGCGCACGTTTATATTGCGTCCCGACGAGCGTTATCAGCGGTATGTCAGCGCCAAGTTTTATCAAACAACAGGTCATCGGCGGTAAGAAGGCAACGCGAAAGATATACCTCGGTGTTTGCTAACTGCACTATTATCACCTTCGGCTTCGCCAATCTTCACATCTTTAAATTCGGTTGAGGTGCTTCCTCGACGCAAGGGAAGCAATATATTTCCTGAAAGGTAAGTTTTTTTTTCATCTCTTTATTTTATTGTTCTAGTTTTATATCGTTTTCTAAGCTTGAATTTCATTTTAATCAAACTGTATTTATTTCTCCAATTCTGCACAAATATCTTTTTAATGTCTCCTTGATAGAAAAAATTGTTATTTTATCGTTAACTGCGACCATGAGCTTTTTTTCTTGTTTGTTTGGGATTTGGAACCCAACCCACCTTGAAAATAAATTGTTGTTTAAACTATATCTCGTATAAAAACTTAAATTCTACTTTAAAAAAGCTAAGTATGTCTTTTTATTTTCTATATTTGGCATCAGTTTAAAGGTGGCTTTAGATTATTTCGATTCATCTCATTCCTTTTTTTTTTTTTTTTGATTAAATCAATCAAAACGAAACCAAAATGTACTGAAAAACAAAATTATCTCAAAAACGTGCCAATTATAGATTATAACTGACGTAATTTTGACCGTTTATGACGTCATACTAAAATTATGTCATTTATAAGTCATTTCACGTCTACGACGTTATTATTTTAATAACTTTTACTTTTTCATATCGAAAGCATCTTTCAAAAATTTTAAGGACATTTTTCTACGTAGAAATAAAGTTCTTTTAGAACCACGTCAAAAATAGGTCATGTTGGTGGTTTTTTTATTTGATGCGTCCAAAATAACGTCGAAAACACGTCATAATAAGTTTAAAATGCACCAGGTAAACAATGTAGCTCATCGGCGCAGCCACTCGACGTGGAGACGCTGTATAAGCCAGCCGTTATAACCATATTTTGGAAACACCGATTTTGACACCAGCTTTTCGTAATTTTGACAGTTTACGACGTCATACGGATCTTATTTGACGTCTTAAGCTCACATATAATGTATCAGTCAATTTTTTATCTCCAACGTCGATTTTGTGTTTTTTAAACGTTTAAACAGGTTAAAATTATGTCATTTATCGGTCATTTAACGTCTACGACGTTATTATTTTAAAAACTTTAATAAATAACGCGATATCAGTTTATTTTTCACGTCGAAAGCATCTTTTGAAACATTTTTGTTGCAATTTTGTCGTATCTTCAACCCAGTAATTAATCTGACGTCAATATTAACGTCATAATAATATACATTAATGCTACGTCTCTTTAAATTAGACGGTAATTTAAGGACAATTTTCTACGTAGAAATAAAGTTCTTTTAGAATCACGTCAAAAATAGGTCATGTTGGTATTTTTTTTTTATTTGAAGCGACCGAAGTAACGTCAAAAGTACGTCATAATAAATTAAAAATGCACAATCCGTCAAACTTCCTAGTACTAGGTAAAAAATGTAGCTCATCAGCCTACTTGATTGTGACTTGCTTTTGGAAACAGGAGTATACTCTTTCCCAAAACCAAAATCAGCTATGTGTGGTTAGCTAGCTTATACAGCGTGTCCATGTAGACTAGCTGCGTTGATGTGAAATGTAATGAAAAATAAAATTATCTCAAAAACGTGATAATTATTGTAGATTATAATTGACGTGATTTTGACCGTTCACGACGTCATACGGATCTTATTTGACGTTTTACACTCTACTGACACAACATACATGTAATGTATCAGTCAAGTTTTCATCTCCAACGCAGATTTGGCTTTTTTTAAACGTTTAAACAGGTTAAACGTCAAAATTATGTCATTTATCGGTCATTTAACGTCTACGACGTTATTATTTTGAAAACTTTAATAAATAACGCGATATCAGTTTTCTTTTTCACGTCGAAAGCATCTTTTGATTATGATTTCTGTTACAATTTTGTCGGATCTTCAACACAGCAAATAATCTGACGTCAATATTCGTTTATTGTTGAAACGTCATAATAATGTACATTGACGTTATTTTAAGGACAGTTTTTCTACGTAGAAATGAAGTTCTTTTAGAACCACGTCAAAAATAGGTCATGTAGGTGTTTTTTTTTTAATTTGATGCGACCAAAGGGACGTCAAACATACGTCGTAATAAGTTAAAAATGCACAATCCGTCAAATCTTTCGTAGTACTACGTAAAGAATGTAGCTCATCAGCGCAGCTACTCACAATAACCATATTTTGGAAACACTGATTTTGAACACCTTTTCAGGCACAGCCTATCTGATTTCGACCTCCTTTTGGAAACGATTTAGCTCTTTCCCAACTGTTTTTACCATTTGAGAGATATTTTGACAGTTAAACTGTAAAAATTGCAACAAATCTGTTATTTACAAATTAATAACTGTCAGAAATCTTTTAGTTGGACAGTCAAATTAAATATATTGATAACTAAATAGTAGTATTATCAAAATGGCAACCAAAATAATCAAGTATTGTTTTTTATGTGACAGCTGTCAAAAATACTTTGATACTTAGACTGTCAAAATGGGAAAAAATAATTTTTTCTATAATTTTGACAGATGTCAGAAATTTTTTTATAGTTTTATAACTCTCAGAAATGAGAAGGCATAACTGTTTTTTTACCTTTTGAGTGCTCTATATTTTAATCGTAACTGTAAAAAATTACCGGTTTTTAATTAAATTGACAGCTGTCAAAAATATTTCGATAGTTAAACTGTCAAAATGGAAAAAAATCTGTTAAGCGGACAGTCAAATTAAATATTTTGATAACTATAAAAATGGCAACCAAAATAATAATTTTTATCATTCGAAAGATATCGCAAGAATTTTGACAGTTATAACTATAAGAATTGTTTCCAATACTACAAGTTTTAGATCGATTTTGATAGAATTACAAATTATGTTTATAATTTGACAGCTGTCAGAGATATATTTTGATAAATAAAAATTTACAGCTGCAAGTGTCAAATTAGAGAAAAATTATTGTCTCTCTAATTTGACAGCCGATGGACTGTCAAAATAGGAATATTTGCTATCTTTAAACTGTCAGAAATTTTTCGAATCTTAACTCGCTCAAAAGGAAGTAATCGTATTAAAACTTTCGTACGTATTTTGACAGTTACGATTGTCAAATCCGAACAAAATCGTTCTTATAATTTGACAGCTCAGTCAGAAAGATTTAAAAATAGTTAGACGTTAAAAGGGAGGGAGATGGCATTCGTTTCTTGTTTACAATTCTATAGCTGTCTTGTAAAAAATTGTAAAAAATTTTGACAATTTGTGGGAACTGTTAAAAAAAATCATTTTATCGAAGAACTCTGGGAGATTTAAAGAACAGTCGAATCTATGAAAAATTGTTTTTTTCTTTAAATTTGACAGCTGTCAAAATTGGTTTTTTTCATAATTTGACGGCGATTTTTGGACAGGTATCAGAGATATTTTGGAAATTGCATCTGTTAAAATCGTAAGAAAATAAAAAGCTTTTTTATCGTTTGACAGGTTATTGTTTGACACACAATATCAGCAACATTGTCATATTATTCGTTTCATAACGATGACAGGGTTATCTTATTTATTCATTAAAGATAGAGAGATTTTATAAGGTTCTAATTTAATATCCGTTTTAATTTAAAATTAATATCAAAAAAAAATCAAGATGGCAGCTTTCGAAGGACGTAAATTAATTTTCTTAAATTAAATGGACGTCATATTGGAGTTTTGTTGATTTTAAGATTATATAGTTGTGAATGAAATTAGGAATTATATTTTATAATCTAAAAATTCGATAGGGTGAGCTGCCATCTTGAATTTTTATCTGCCATCAATACACACAACGTTTCTTGTGTATATTGCTCAAACATCCCTAAAAAGCGTTTTTTTTTTTAATTTAATACCACGAAAGTGAAACGGTTGCTTCAAGCGAAATCTCACCCTTTCATCTTAATACGTCATAGGTACATATTTCAGAAAACTCTCCTAACCTTGTTTATATAAAAAAAGATAACGTGATGTAAGTACAGACTTCTTTAAGCGTGTTTAAATCTACATACATAGATAACTAAAGAGACTGTACCATGAAATAAAACACACTCGGATTTTTACTCTCTTGTACATAATATAACAAGTTGTATTACAAAGAGGGAAAAGATTAAGAAGCAGTATAAGGTTCAAGACACAGAAATATCTCCGCTAAAGAAAACTATAAATGTAGTTAAATAAAAAGATAATTTTTAATTAAAGATATCATCGAGTTACACCAAAGATAAATCAAGCTCCCTTTAGATCTAAAGAGCATTTTCGTTTCTTCTTGCATTACATTCTAATATTTCATTTAATTGAATTTATTCTTTTTACAGAATTCCTCCTTTTCCGAAGACAAAAATGTTTAGTTTATGGTTGAGCTTAACTTTAATCGCCGTCTGTCATTGTCAGATGAACGTGATCGATGCTGGGATCGAACCGTTCGATTCGTCCACTTTAGAATGTCATCGGAGGATCTACACGTATCAAGTCAGCCAATCCGATGCGAATGGTCGACAATGCTGGGATACTTTGTCGGTTTGGGCCTGTTGGGGTAGATGCGATTCGAACGAGGTATGTTGATTTTTCTAATCTGAATCAAGACTTTTATTTATCTTTTATTAATCAGTTTGGAAGAGCTGGAAATATAATTGATTCTGGTTTGTTAATATCAATATTGTGATCGCTTATTGCCTCTGATTCAATTCTTTCCTAAAGTAGCTTTAGGGGACTGCCAAAATAAATGTTCCAGGTCCAATGAGGAAGCATGCGGGTAGCTCATCTGGCTTTAGAATTTCCTTTACTATATCAAAAAAATGTCCTTTTATTTATGGATACATCTATTACAACGAATCTGCAACACCCCCACACAGAAACCTTTCAAAAAGAAATTTTTTTATCTTGGTCTACAAACCAGGTCTCCACAAGTCCTCTATCATCTCTTCGTTAGGAGAAAATTTACGACATTTTAAAATCCTTTCTTCAACATGATAA